>JAUELF010076803.1:0-16220 GCA_031471495.1 Clinocardium nuttallii | reverse complement strand
CACGTCACTCGGACACGTCACTCGGACACGTCACTCGGACACGTCACTCGGACACGTCACTCAGACACGTCACTCGGACACGTCACTCGGACACGTCACTCGGACACGTCACTCAGACACGTCACTCGGACACGGGTTATATTGTATTCTTACTTGAGAGTTGACTCTGGAGAGAGAAGGGGTTAATCTGTCCACGCGGTGTTTTATGATAAAGTCAATGGTTTCATTGAAATAAATGAGATACAATTGTGTGTTTATGTTACCTTAAATGACATGCTGACGGATCTTTTAAGCCGGTTTTTGATAAAGTATTTTAGTTACCTATACTAGCTTACTCCTCGCCTTCCTTATTGTCCATAATTCTTTGGTTGTTATTAAAATTTATTTGAAATTCCTATTATTTTTAGGGAGTAGCCAAATTCGAGATTAGGGAAAAAAGGTAACTTGGCGGTATTTTTTGTCGATTAAGAGTCTTGTGTGGAAAGTAGCATAATCACACGGTATCCTCGCCAAGCGAAATTGTGTCTTATTAGGTCTCCGTAGAGGTATAATCTTCAGGATACAATGGCATTATACTAGTACGGCAACACTTATATATTTTCGTCAAAAGATACATCAATATATAAGCCGTCCCGCAAGAAAACCAACATTATGCCATCTTCGTAATGTATCGACCAGACTGATCCGGGCCGACACATTTCGCCTCAAGGGGATAGATGTATAGAGTAATGCATCCTGAAACAGATTATCAACTGGAGGCGAAACGTGTCAATCCGGGTAAGCCTGCACGGCACGCTTAGGCTTAGGTCGACACTTTACGCAGAGTCCATAATGTTGGTTTTCTCGCGAGATGGCTCATATCATGTTATGACAGCAGCAAGTCGGTCGTTATGCTAACCCTATAACCCTGAACGCAAAGGAGGAAAAGCCATAATTAACATTTAATATGACCTGGCCGGGGATCAAACCCGAGTTGGACGCTTAACCAATACATTACCGAGGTAGGCTATATTGCATGTAACATACAGTGAAGGCTCTGGTGAAAGTCTACAGACTTACCTGATTCGGAAACTCGGTTGTTACGAAATCACATAGTGACAACATGGCGCCCCACACGGGAAATGCCATTTAGAGGTTTAAACGATACATTGCTTACACTATCATATGAGCCGTATCGCCTAAAAAACAACATAATAGGATATGCGTAATGTATCGACAGATCAGCCTGGTCTGTCCGCGCAGACTGATCCCGGCAGACACATTCCGTCTCCGAATAATATAGGTAAAGAGTAATGGTTCCTGAAACAGAAAATCCACAAGAGGCGAAAAGTGTCTGTCAGGGTTAGCCTGTACTGCATGTTTAAGCTGATCAGGATCGACACTTTACGCAGAGACCACACTGGTGGTTTTCTCACGAGACGGATCATATTATGTTCTTTGAGGATAAGCTCGAACACTTTCCTCAAATGCATCTGTCTCTAAGAATCTATGTAACACCAGCTCTCGTTGATACTACCATACTGAAGTATGAAGTCTTAAATTCATGTTCCTTCCCTATGATATAAAGTTTATAAACTATCAACGATGGTATCTTAGTAAATTATCCGAATTCAAGAATTAACAGATTTATCACCAATTCATGTCGAATACAAGTTGTTCGTGATGTTTGGCTAACTTTACTTTCTGAGAAGGGTTATTGGTGAAGAGATATTGCCAACACGTAGGAAGGGATGTAACTGCATATTTCAATGAAAGTATCATTTCGACTTTCCCGCAGCTGAATGACATCTTTCTACACTGTTTGATTGACGGGCGTCTACCCGAGCTGACGGATACTTGCAGATAAACATGTAAAATAATCGCAAAGGTCGAGCGATGGATAGGGATTGGAAATAAAAACAGCTGGAATACGTGATTTATGCACATGCAGAAGCCACCCATGATGTTAAACAACAAGCTTTTATATCGCAGATTAATGTATCTTAACCTAAAAGCCCATTGATTATCAATTAGGTTTTTTTTAATGCTACAACATATTTAGGTTACTAAAGAGTAACAGTTTTTATATCATGCTTGCATTAAAAGAAATATTGTGATAAACATATATCCAAAATACTAGTTCCTAGAGCATTGATATTTACTTTCGCCTGCTTGGTTGATTGTTTGGTGTTTTACGCCGCTTATCCTGTTATACCAAACATAACGTTTGTTGTAAAGAGTTAAGACCAATGACAAGCTTGTTTCTTTTTTGTACACACGATTTTAATGTACATTGTACAGTTTTGAATACTGATGTATTTATTGTTAACTATTAGACCATCAATATTCGAGATCAATCATGGTAACTATAGTTGATCAATATTTGTCTCTTTGCATAATTTCAGTTTTGATTTTCGTAAATATACCAACACGTGTTAATCTGAATGTGCGTTCACGTATTTGGAGTATGTTCATAGATAAACACTGGAACTGGGTGTTTTAACGTACAGTGTAACGTCATCTCGAAACCACACCTCTGAACAGTCTCATACATATGGTCAAAACAGTGAGGGAAATCTCAATATTCTTTCCAACATACAACAAACCTGAAAAATCTCCATAAAGGTTTATTTTGGCCAAAGGGGAATTGCACACCAATGTTTTCAAAAGTTATCTGCTGCTATTGTGTCAAAATACGTCTGCAAGTGGAAAAGGGTTAATTATTTCTAAACTTGCCTACACTCAGATTCGTCTAAAATGCGTCTGTACATAAACAGTTAAAATCTCTAAAGAGCAGCAACATCTCGCGAACGACTGTATTTCTTCGCCACCGATAGATGTCGTTCTGGAGAAATTGTAATGTAATACTGAACCAGTGTGTTAGTAAGCAGTAAAAGCCCATGTAAGACTTATCAACACCACTTTACCCTGGCATCTATAGATAACGGAGAATAAAGGTTAAAGTAGAACCACCTTTATTAATCACGGAGTCATGATCTAAATAAAATATAAATCAGACGGTATTATTAGAGCGGATGGCTCTATTATTAGATTTGTCTGGTTTCTATCCCAATTTGATTCATTTATTTCATTTGTGGAATCAAGCCTTTTTTAAATCTGATACTTAAAGATGTACATTGATCTTTGTTCTTGTACCCATTACTACTCGTTCTCAGACAGGGGGAAATAGGAATCATGTCATACGAAAACAGACAGGGGGAAATAGGAGTCATGTCATACGAAAACAGACGGGGGGAAATGGGAATCATGTCATACGAAAACAGACAGGGGGAAATGGGAATCATGTCATACGAAATCAGATAGGGGGAAATAGGAATCATGTTATACGAAAACAGATAGGGGAAATAGGAATCATGTCATACGAAAACAGACAGGGAGAAATAGGAATCATGTCATACGAAAACAGACTTTCGAAGGTTTTTTAAAATAAACCCTATTCAACATGCAGAGGTTGTCTGACGCCTATGCAATAGTGAGATAAATGCCTCTGAAATACGTTGTCTGACGCCTCTGAAATAGTGAGATAATGCCTCTGAAATAGATTGTCTGACGCCTCTGAAATAGTGAGATATTGCTTCTGAAATAGGTTGTCTGACGCCTCTGAAATAGTGAGACAATGCCTCTGAAATAGTTTGTCTGACGTCTCTGAAATAGTGAGATAATGCCTCTGAAATAGATTGTCTGACGCCTATGAAATAGTGAGATAATGCCTCTGAAATAGGTTGTCTGACAACTTCTGAAATCATGGTGGCATCAGGAGAAATCGCTCATAAATACGCATTTTTTCCTTTTGCTACAATGGTTTCAACCTTTTTCAAGAATTATACTTTCGTTTATTTTCCAAATGTTTCCCGCAATGTTTTCAAAGTAGTTTGTTGCCGATTTTTGTGAAGGTGGTTTTTGAAAACAATGATCTTTGTCAAACACTTTTCAAATTTCGCACACTATCTACTAGATGAGTCATTTGTATCTCAGAGCCATATATAATTATTTCTTCTTATCTTTTACAGTGAAAGAATGGATTATTACGCAAGATTTGAATGATCAAATGATCCAGTTTTAAAGACTGTAAGTACAACATGTTTAATTTCTAACTGCTCATAAATTTATCAAAACTGAGGCATTTCTGTTTTCCACTGAGATTTACAAAGCACATGACTGCAGAATGACCATACCAGGTAAACAATTCACACGACGGGGGTTTCTATATTGTATCCCTGAATCGTAAGTAAGGCAGTCGGCAACCTTATCAAGGATTTACTTAGCAGTTTGTGTTCGTAAGTTATAATTTGTATATTTAATTGTATCCTTTACCAGTTAAGTTTGGACTTATGCGAACAATTAATTGACCTGTCATGCATTGTAGCCATTGTTTAACGATTATCCCCGTTAAGTGGCAATGAAAATAAACGCCTGTTTGGTAGGACGAGGACGAGCATTATATATCGGGCGAGAGGAATACTAACATAAAGTGATTATTGCACTCGTGGTGAAAGACCTGCATGAGCACTCTTTGCAAATGATCCGAATGGACACTTCTTCACAGACGATTCTTGGTACGATGTATGACTAACTAGCGAATAGTGTAGAATCTGCTCATTTGAATACACACTGGTCACAAATAACGTACGTATGGTTATCACATTGTCTCGTTAACCTTTTCCCACATACGACAAATCTGCAGCAAACGACTTTGGAAACATGTCGACAAAACTATAGAAAATCCCTATAAACGAGGGTTTATTAAATAAAAAAAGTGAACACTTTGTGGCAACTTCTCCTTTTCTCAAAATGTTTTCAAAAGTCGTCTGCTGCAGATGTGTCAAATTGCGTCTTAAGATGGGAAAGGGGTTAACTGGTTTTGTTTATTTGTTCGATAAATCGTGTGAAAAGGCAAAACATACAACTTGGTAAACAAACTACTTGAAACGTATCGAACCAGTTTAGTTACGAATCCAGTATACGGGGTGATATTATAACCATGCATTGCTAAATTCCCCTTTGAAGTTGGTATATTGAAGATGAGAAAATATGTTAGATGTATTAGGCATTATCATTTTCGTATTACGTTAATATGAGCCATAACAATCGCCACAAGAGACTAGCAAAATTGGTGTATCTTTCGTATATCTGTTTCCTTGATGCGTTTTCAATCTTTGAAAAGCTATGAAAAACGCATTTGATAGCTATCTATAATGGCCTTTGTAGGATCAAGACAAGTGTTCTTATACTTATACCAGTTTGACTTTTTTTAAAAATGATAGTGTTTACCAAAAAATAACGGAGAAATGATTACCTTTTTAAACATTCTACCAATGATATAACAGAAACATACATGTATGCAGCTATGATAATGGTGATGCACAGACCACAATACTCTTGAAAATAGCTAATAAGGAACGTCTTCAACCCTACAAGGATCGGAACGTCTTTACTTTCGATCAAAAGAAATATAACAGCAGGGAGTTTGTAGTTACCCTTAACATGTTGTTATTGAATAACATGTGGTAATAAGAACTGCAGAAAATAACTATTACGATAGACTAGATCATTGGATCTAAATATTCGAGTAAATGTTTGAATCGAAGGAACACTATCTCAACATTTCTACAATACCCTTGGTAAAATATCCTGGACATTGAGTCTAGCTAAAACGAAAAGACATATTATTTCTACACCTGAAACTGTGAATATCTTTGGCAGATAGACTTAGAAATGGTTATATTTAAATCATTTTCTTTGCATGTGTACCGTGCATTAAATCATACTTACATTCGAAATCCTTCATCCTCTATGAAGTTATGAAATCAATAGTAACAACATATACAACATTCTTACTAAAGATTTATGGTGTGAGCCGTTTCGCGAAAAAACATTATGGACTCTGCGTAAAGTGTCGACCTGGATCAGCCTAAGCATACCTTGCAGGCTTACCCGGATGGACACTTTTTGCCTCCTGTGAATTTACTGATTCTTACTCTATATCTCTGTCAACCTGAGATGGAATGTGTCGGCCCGGGTCAGTCTGCGCGGATAGCGCAGGCTGATCTGGTCGTTACATTACGCAGACGCCATAATGTTGGTTTTCACGCGGTACGGCTCATGTAACTGTCTGATTTAATGTTTGTTTAAATATGTTTTGTATGACGATATTTATGTATGGTATATAAATTCATAAATTATATTATGTTCTGTTCATCTCCGTCACAAGATCATATAACGGGATATGGTAATTTGGGCTTCAATACATTTTGTTCCAAGTTATATCTGGATCTCTAGTACATATACGGCAACAGTAAAGTTGTGTATGCACAGGCATATTGAAGACTTCACTGTTCGCACATCCAATATGTAACTCACACATCGTCCTATTATATAAGTCAGTATTCCGTGATTGTATTCCTAAATTACGGAACACAGACATGGTACCATTATCGAGGAATGCTGTCTTTTAGAACTATATTTACAAGAAACTCGGGTAAATATTAGATATTTCCCCAAACAATTTGACAATTAACTCCTAATACCAAAACTTGAGACATAAAGAAAAGAACCTTAAAACTAATCGTTAGTATTGCCTTTGTGATCCCGTTCTACTGTTAACATTGACCGTGATGGAGACAATAGTTGGCGGTTTTTCAGCAGACAGATTTTGAATACATAAAGGGAAACGGATCATAATTAGCAATCTTTTTTCGTTTCCGTGTCCAGCAATGTATTTAATGTCGATATAACATATATTTCATTCATGTTTTGTTAATACAAATTAAGAAACAAATCCAAATCAATCATAACAGTTCTTAAAAAATATGTTAATTTTTAATCAAAGTATATATATATTCTTATGTGTTGTTTTTAAAGCATGTTACACTCATGTCGCGTCAACAGCTACATATCAAGCCTTCTGGTGGCCGTTTATATAGTATCACTGAGACCGGTTTGTATCAGGCTAGGTAAAACAGATCGACTGGCTCGTCGATCAATGTTCTGTGATCCTTTTTAACGGATTTGGGTTTATTACTGTCCGACTTGATTCGTATTGTTGCATGTAAACTGTTTCAAAAGAGCTAATGATAAGTAGCCAAGACATCCTGATGTATTATCCTGATTGGTCGTATTGATGAACTCATTTAATCCTTATATGAGCCGACCAGCAAGAAAACCAATAGTATGGACTCTGCGTAATATATCGACCAAGATCAGTCTGCGAAGTTCGCAGGCTAATTCCGTCACAGTGGGATAGAGGTATAGAGTAATTAATCCAGAAACAGAATATCCATAGGAGGCATACAGTGTCTGTCCGGATCAGCCCGCGCGACATGCTTAGATTGGTGCGGGTCGATACTTTGCGTAGGGTCAACACTGTTGGGTTTTTTTGCGGGACGGCTAATACCTATTCGTTATTTTATATATTTGTTATATTGCTATAAAAGAAGGGACCAGTGTTGACAAAAATTTAGCTTTCAAAACTTCTTGGTTTACAAAGTTTCAATATATTTCTTACGCTCGGGTTTAGCATGCATGGTAAGGGTTAAGTATACCCTCTAGTGCTTGCAGACACTATTTGTTCCAAATTGTCTTCGATTTGGGGTGCCTGTTATATAGTCTTTGACGGCATTTTCCTAGACTATTCGACATCATCATCCGTCATTGGAGCGAACACAATATTTCTCGATTGTTTGGCCCGTATTTATAATCTATTTGTGCAATGTTTGTATTGACAAATTAGTCTGCACCATCTGACATACATCTTTGCGTATTCATACTTTTCAAAACAGTTGCACAACGGCTTTGGCAACTGTTATTGAACTCCCCAGAACTCACTAAATTGCAAAATATACCATTGGCCTTCACTTACTGTATGTACATGTATCAACCAGTCACGCGTTTGGTATCTAATAGTAGCCAATCCACCAATAAAGAAAAGCTGTTCACCTCTGGTACGAACCCTCAAAAACTGAACGCATGTCAGTAACAGAAGTCCCTGTAAGTCACGTGACGTTAACGACGGTGCCTGTCGGGGTTTACGAAGGTCACTGGTCTCAGAACGAGACAAAGATAATCGGTGCCATCCATTTAACATGGTGATATTTGTCACGGTCAGGATCGAGACTACGAACTATACCGCACCATGAGAAACAGAATTCATGAAAGTATATTGAGGATTTAGTTCAACTTTTTACAAGTGAGTTGATGACCGTTTCATGGTTTTAACATTATCGGGATGCTTTAAAAAGCCACAACTTAAATGTAAGTCGCAAGCGCAAAATGTATTATTGTTCAGGGCCTAATCTGAATGATAAATTGCTCTCTTTTTCCCGAATGGAGCTTGTTTTACTATGTATTGGCCTAATTTACTTTTCTGGCTGCAGGATAAATCTCTGTGAAAGTATCTTTCCATTGAATTATATATTTGCGCTCATATAGGATACAATTAGAATATTCAGAATTCGTTTCTTTCTTCTTCTGTTTTTCTAAATATCAATGTGTTCGTCAAATCTAATGGTATGTAGTGAATTAAATACGTGGGCTTATATGGAGTGAATGTGTACTCTTGAAAAGGGGCAGCTGATTAAAAACACCAGCTGTCGTGTTTCCTTTCACAGTAAGATTGCCTTTTTCTCTGATTCAGGCGGAATTATGTTTTGGTTTTGCATGCGACCTTTGAAGACATTGTGACAAGCTGGGAATTAGCTCGCTTTGAGCATTTTCGTCCTTTTTTTCCAAAAGCTTTACCATACAATACATAAATTTCCAATTGTTTATTTGTGATATGTTTCCTATAATCTTTTTATTACAGACAATTCTTAAAATATCTTATCAGTTTAACCGTTTAGATTGAAATGAATTGCTCATATGTGTGTCATGATTAAAAGGTCGACATCGGCTCTCTGAAAACTATAGGTTCGGATCAACCTGTACATTTGCTCCATCTGATTAGAATCTTCACCAATTGACAGAACATTCTAACAGCTTCTGCAAATAATATGTGAACAATGGAGATCTTGATCAGACTGTGCAGATACAAATGCTGATCTGGAACAACACTGTTCCCATAAGTCGAGTTTGATTTTTTCCACATAATCAAATGGTGATAAGTTTAACTCAGTTCTCGGCTGAGTTATGTTAGCTATAGCAATTAATAAAGGTTCATTGCCGGTTTGAAAAAGTGACAATTACGATAGAATATAGTATACTTTATATGGTCGTTTTTTAGGTCAGAAATGCTCTCAAAAGTCTTGCCCATTCACAATAAGGTGTCGAACAGGGGCGACAAGTATGCACTGATATGCAGTATGTGAATGATCTCTGGATCGGGTGTAACGAAGCCCCAAATGTCAATTGTGCGTAACGGCTGGACCATTTGTCGTCAACACCAGAGCTGCTTGTCTACAGTTACAGAAACCTTAGGCTTACCTTCTGACGAGAATCTAATTTTGAAACCCCTAAGTAAGTTCACCCCCTATCCTATGGCATGAATGATAGATAGCCAGCAAATACTCATCGTTTACTAACGCGGCTGCTTTGTATGTGATGGTCGAACTAATAATCTTATCTTTGAATAATTAATTTCAATCAAATAAATGATCAGTAGTTTTGTAATGTTTTGTGTTTGCTGTCAGTGATCGCCAATCGGGTCGACCTCGTTTGAGTCCCATGGATATATATATATATATATACCAGTATTCTCTCCTTGGAATGGCTACAATAGGACGATTTATTTTGGTCAATCCTCCTATTGAATAAATCTCACGTTTGTCCAATGCATTTCTTGGAAATCCTGCCATTTTTCACAACCGATAATGGCATTTGGTGACATTTATTTAGTACCGTCTCGTCTGTATCACTGACTTTGCCTTAATATCCATGCATGTGATAAGGTCTCTTTCAGACGCAACGTATCTTTAACTGAGCCAAGCTACGTACAAATCAATATCTGCGATAGTGTTGATTGATTGATGTTTGAACCACGCTTTCAACAATTATTTAGTCATATAACGGAGGCTAAAATACACAAGTACTCCTCTCACTAGTAGTCTTTCCAAGCACATGGTAGCATTATTACACAGACTGTTAGCCGCTTTTATGGGCAAAGAATGCCGCTTGTCGTATTTCCCTTTGTCAAACGTCTCTTTGGGAGAGCACTGTTTGGTCTGGATATAGATATGAGCCGACCCACGAGAAAACCAACAGTGTGGACTAAAAGTATCGACCCGGATCAGCCTAAGCATGCCGAGCAGGCTTACCCAGGTAGACACGATTCGCCAACTGTGGATTTTCTGTTTCCGGAATCATTACTCTATACTTCTATCCACCTTAGATGGATTGTTTCGACCCGGATCAGTCTGCGCGGACTGCGCAGGCTGATCTTGGTCGATACATTACGCAGAGGCTATAATGGTGGTTTTCTCGAGGGACGGCTCATACTTTGTATTCGCAATTAAGTCATGCACGTACACCATAACGTTTTTGAGGAAGACGTTGTCCGATATCCAACTAAAATGTACTCCGATTAATCACTTTGATATCGATAACACATCCTTAGAAGGTCCGTTCTTGCGAGACCTGCCATACATGTGACAGTTTTCCTGTGGGAGTAAACAATCCAGACTGTAATATTTGTTAAGTACCCAATGTTAATCAAGCAGTCAAACAAAAACATTTAAGACACGACGGGTTATATATTTAGGGTCTAATTGCACACGGGGAAACTAAAGACTCGCGAGTCATTGCATCCGAGAAGTAACCCTAAACCGCGTATGTGTCATTTCTGATACACATGATTTAAGCGTAGCTCATCTATTATTAATGTCGCACTGAAGACCGTATATCAGATGCAGGAGAGAAGATGTACACAGACGCGTCTATTTGACGGAATTTGTCTGATTTATTGCATCCTATCCAAGAAAGGAATTGCGCCATTAAACGTGTCTCCATTACGTCCACAGTCGACTTTCACTGTCCAGTTTATATTACAGTTAGGTACTTAGTCTAGGATAATTCAGTCTAACATACGGTTTCTGTCACTCACCTATGTTAGTTCTAAATGATTGAATTGTTTCTCCAATGGATATTCCACCAGGACTTGTAACTGTTTATAAGTAATGCTGAACGATCCTCCGGTTACCTTATTGACAACGTTTCCGAATAAACCGTTTCGAAATACAACGAATCTGCAGCAGACGAATTCGAAGACATTTAGAAATAGTTTCCACAGATACTTATAATGTAAGAAATGTTATTGAAAAGAGTTTTAATTAGTCAGATCCGAGATAATGCGTCAAGCTACGAGATAATTCGTCTGATCCGAGATAATGCGTCAGATCCGAGATAATGCGTCAGATACGAGATAATTCGTCAGATCCGAGATAATGCGTCAGATACGAGATAATTCGTCAGATCCGAGATAATGCGTCAGATACGAGATAATGCGTCAGATACGAAATAATTCGTCAGATCCGAGATAATGCGTCAGATACGAGATAATGCGTCAGCATGTTGTATATGGTTCCCACACTTTACAGTTTCAATCGGCTATTCATTATCCTTATTTGAAATCTTGATAGATGCTGATGACGACACTATTATAAATACTGGTCGCATTGCATGATTGTTCAGATAAAAACAGTCCACGATCAATTGAAAGTGTTTCGTATTTCATTCTGGCCATAATAATTATACAATCTGAGGTCGCTAAGGCGGGTCGGGTCGATTCTCCTCTGCCAATATCGTTTTAATTTCATTTAAAATTCTGCATCATTTACGTAACTTCCAATTTTACAAGATGTTAAAGGAAACATGTTCAAAGAAACTGACACAAACACAGCAAGTGATGTCCAGTGTTTATACTTGTTTGATACTAGCATTGGCTACTCATATATACCCATACAGTGTAGGTGGTTTATCTATAGTTCCTTTACTTCGGGCGTCATCACATCCACTGATAGTTAATTAACTGATCGACATTCGGAAATAGACAATCTACTCTAGATTTCCTTTGATGCTTGAACTCATTTATTATCCAAATGACATAAGTTGTTTTCTATTTCACGAACATTTGT
Source organism: Clinocardium nuttallii (assembly GCA_031471495.1). Taxonomy (NCBI): domain Eukaryota; kingdom Metazoa; phylum Mollusca; class Bivalvia; order Cardiida; family Cardiidae; genus Clinocardium; species Clinocardium nuttallii. The sequence continues at coordinate 4,158 of JAUELF010076803.1, read as the reverse complement.
ACTATCAAAATGTCGGATAGTGTCGCTCGAGACTTATTGATATCGTTATCCTAGCATATGGTTAGTTCTACCGAGGTCCAATATTTTGGATACTGATTGAAATATGTTTCCCACATACAGCCAATTATAGCAGAGAATTTTGAAATTATATTTGAAAAACAAACGAGAAAATGTCTCCTTCCGTAAAAACATTTTCAAAAGAGGTTTGTAGCAGGTGCGTCAGACATCGTCTGTATGTTGGAAAGGGAAGGATCGAAACAGTGTCGATCCATACCAGATGCTGCATTGCACGCACAAACTTAAAGATTGTTCTAAACGATCTCTTGGAAGATTGTAGTCCAAATAAATAATCGTTTCGCCATTATAGTGGCATTAGATGCTTTAGCAAAATGCAATTTTCACAAAAATGTTTGGAAAAGTAAATTTTAGTTAATTTGCCTTGGTCCGTAACTGCAGGATATACCTTGTTTTGGCTTATTTCTGTTTACAGCAGATAATTTCAAATGCTTTCGAGAGCAATAGTCGTTAAACCTTGGGAGACCTTGTCTCGGGAGATTAATCTAGAAGGATGAAGTATCGAAAGTCACGAGTCACGGATATTAACCCTTATGTTGCTGAATCATGTACTACTACCTTAGAATGTTGAGAAATTAGTGAATGTTACAGGAGAAGGTGTTTGTGAATTGTTTATACATGAATTGTTTGCGAATAATGTAGGTTACGTTGCTGGCTGATCTTGATCTTCCGTGTCCGCAAACGCTGTTTATTCTTCCTAACATACAACAAAGCTATGAAGCAGACGACTTTTACAACATCCAGACAAACTATGGAAATCTCTATAAAAGACAGTAAGCTTATTTAATGTACATGTATCACATATATTATAGCCTCAAGGGAAAAATGTTCATGTTGAGCAATTTCGCCTGTCACCACAATGTATGTGGAAAGGGGATAATATGAAAAGTTTAATAAAAAATGGTGTTGTCTAAAGTGTAAGGGTAATTAGAATGTGTGGAGAAAGAAAGGTTGGTTTAATAACTATTTTTCGATCGAGGTCAGTAACAGGCTAATTGTCCGGAGGGTCCGTACATCTAAACATCAGCGAACTTTATCCTCACTGTATATGCTGTATGTGCCGTTCCACGAGAAAAAAACAACATAATGGACTCTGCGTAATGTATAGATCCACAGATCAGCTTGCGCAGTCCACACAGGCTAATCCGGGACGACACACCCCGTCTCTAAGAGAAAGAGGTATAGAGTAATGATTCCTGAAACAGAAAATCCACAGGAGGCGAAACACGTCCGTCCGGGTTAGCCTGTACAGTATGCTTAGGCTGGTCCGGTCGATTCTTTACGCAGATTTCTCGTGGAATATTACAACCTATTGTTGATCATCTTCGGTCCGTATGGTAACATAATTAACCCTACATGCCTGATTGTTGAAAAACATTGTAGAATTAACATTTTGACCCATTCCTACACTATTTGCGACCCGGTATAAAGCTTCCAATGCTCGAAGCTCTTAAATGACATGTCAGGGAATTTATTAGCTCACTTCCCTTGCGAACTTGAAATAACATGTATTGATAAAATTAAAGAAAAACTGAAACACGTTATGGCGTTTCGTTTCAATGTTCAAAAGTGAAATCGCGCACCTGTGGCAGATGTTATAGACAGCTTTCATCATAAGTTGGTTCTCTATAAATAATGATTAATAAGGTTCGGTTTACAAATAGAGTAACGGATATATATCTACATGAGACGCGTCAGGCGGTATGTGGCCTTTTTGACTCCACGTCGGAATCATATGAAGGTTATTTGTCATAAAATTAGTGTTCAAGTTTTGTCAAAAGTATATCTAGTGCTGCATTACATGTAGACGAATAGTTAAGGCTCTGGTCAGACTGTGTGGATGCATGACTCACCTGACTCTTCACAGTAAACAGATGTATTACTACCAGATATATCTAAACATGGCTTATATAGATATTGCTATTGCCGGCAGCAGCAAAGATCCCCAAAATAAAAAGAATACAGATGTATATATCAATGCACAACTTATAAACTGATGGAAAACAATTGACACAGAGATACTATGAACTATTATAGAAGGAAATCTGTTAGCTGTTGTGGAATGTATTGATGTGTATACGCCTTTTTTAAAAGTTTAACATCCATTTGCCTCCAGTTTGCCTTCCTGTGTTTACTGGCGTTCTCTGACCAATATTTCACACAATAGTTAAATGACTGTTTTCCATGGTAGATTCCTTTTCTCATTGCTGGAAGATGAATTGCTCTTCACAGCAACAATTGCGACCATCAGAAAGTATGTTGTCCAAGCCGGGATTCGAACTCACGATTACCTGCGTTACAGCCCTCGTTTTTGCCGACTGAGCTATTGCAGCTCGCAGGTATGATGTAGAATGAACGACAAGGATACTGATTAAATAACCTACCTCGAGGAGCATGATTAATTACCAACATATCATCGGACGTATTGGTATCGCATCATGTTACGCTTATCATCTTCCAAAGATATGGAATAGATATAATATTTCTTAACAACGTTTCGGGGTGTTGGTAATAACATTCTTTCTAAAAGTCGTCTGCAGCAATCGAATCAAACTACGCCTGCAGTTGAGCCGTTCAACGAGAAAACTAACATTATGGACTCTGCGTTATGTATCGAACCAGATCAGCCTGCTCAGTCCGCACAGGCTAATCCGGGTCGACACATTCCGTCTCAGGGGGATAGAGGTAAAGAGTAATGATTCCTGAAAAAAGATTCCACAGGAGTTGAACAGCATATATCCGGGTAAGCCTGCGTGGCAACACTGGGAAAATCTCTTTAAATGCAAATAAATGCGAACGGTCGAGCCATTTCTCCTTTCAAAAGTCGTCTACAGCCGGTTCTGTATAAAGCGTCAACATGTTGAAAAAGGGTAAACGAGTTATGCTTGAGTCTGTCTTTGGATTACTGAAACACTTCCGTAAAAGTAATACAAACTAAATAAAAGTAAAGTATTCAGTCGGAATTTCCTCTAATGGAATGCACATCTTAGAAATAACTTGCTTTTAAACAAAAAACGTATAAACCATGTGAAGTTTGATATTGGCTTGATATGTGTTGTGCTCTCAAATACAACTGATAACACTCTGCCGCATACCGACACATGTTGTCACGACTTCAGCAGACGTCTTTCGAAGGCATTGTTTAAAAAGGAGAAATTGCTCAATGAGTACACTCTCATTTATAAATAGTTGCCTTACTTTGGTAAAATATTTCCAAAATTGTCTGCTGGATGTGTGGTATGATGGAAAGGGATAACGATATCAACCCATATCAGCGAGCCCACTGTTGATTTACTGATTAACATCGCTGACCTTTGGTTTTATTACCTGGATTTTTTGCACTTAACATATAAACAATTTTGGGATAAACTTTTCTAAATACATTCGTGTCTCATTAGCGTAATCTAATCGGCCATAAGCATGTTTTTTAAGAACAAAATGTTGTAAATTACAAATAATTATCGGCCATACGCAGTTTTTTAATAACAAAACGTTGTAAATTACAAATAATAATCGGCCATACGCAGTTTTGTAAGAATAAATCCGTTACAAACTACAAATGATAATCGGCCTTTAATCCGTTCCCTGATACAGGTGGCATTTTGCTAAGCAGCATGATACGTTTGAAAACCTTGTTGGAAAGGGTAAACTTAAGATCAAAGATATTTCTGTCAAACGGATAACATTGCCATCAATTTTATTATCCATCATGTTTTTTTTGCATTTTAAAATCAAACACATACGTATGACATACTAATACATGTGTATAAATTAGATAAAGATAAATGCAATAGTCTGAAGTTACATACAGCGCTGCTTCTAGTAAGACTACAATAGTCTGAAGTTACATATAGCGCTGCTTCTAGTAAGACTACAATAGTATGAAGTTACATATAGCGCTGTCTCTAGTAAGACTACACTAGTCTGAAGTTACATATAGCGCTGTCTCTAGTAAGACTACAATAGTCTGAAGTTACATATAGCGCTGTCTCTAGTAAGACTACAATAGTCTGAAGTTACATATAGCGCTGTCTCTAGTAAGACTACAATAGTCTGAAGTTACATATAGCGCTGTCTCTAGTA
>JAUELF010076802.1:0-26884 GCA_031471495.1 Clinocardium nuttallii | reverse complement strand
TGAAAAAAATGCAAAATGTTCAGAACACAGCCGCCCGTATTATTACCGGAACTTCCCGTTACAGCCACATCACTCCCATGCTCAAAGGACTTCATTGGCTACCTGTGCAGTACAGAGTACAGTACAAAACACTAACGTTCACATACAAAGCCATGCATGGTCAATCCCCGCAATATGTCAAAAACATGTTACAGGTGTATAGACCACAACGAGTCCTTAGATCAAAATACAACGCTACAACACTACAGCCTACTCCTTTCTCTTTTTTTTTAAAAAACAAAAATCTTTAAGTTTTGTTATACGGACATTTTGAATAGTAACAAGAACATTTGAACCGTCCCGCGAGTAAACCAACAATATGGCCTATGCGTAATGCATTGACCCAGACCAGCCTGCGCAGTCCGCTCAGACTGATCCAGACAGACACATTCCGTTTCAAGGGGGGTAGAGGTATAGAGTAATGATTCCTGAAATAGAAAATCCACAGCAGATGAACATTGTTTATCCGTGTAAGCCTGCGCGGCATGTTAAGGCTGATCCGGGTCGATACTTTACGCAGAATCTTCTCGCGAGACGACTCCTATAGTGTGTATTGTGTTCTATTAAAAAGGTTATCATGGTTGTGTCATCTTCTGTCTTTTACTTCGTCAATGCCCTGGATGCATCACGAGTCTAGAGATTCCTGTCTGCAACAAGCCATCTTTTGGCCTGATACTGTTCAGATATGTAAGAACATATTGGAACAAAAAGAATACGCGCTGTAACCTGACACATCTACATATGTTACAATGTAAGAAAATATTAGTTTAACAATCTCCCACATGCAGACGCATTTTTAAGCATTTTTTTTAAAGAGTGAGACAAAGGGAGGATTTGCTAATGATGAGCAATTTCTACATCTGTCGATATGTTTTCAAGTTGATTCACTAATTAAGTTTTATTTTTTGGAAATTGTCTTTATATTTTTGCTTTGTCATCAAAGTCGTCTACTGCATATAAATGAGCCGTCTCGCGAGAAAACCAACAGTGTGGACTCTGCTAAAGTATTGACCAGGATCAGTCTAAGCATGCCGCGCGGACTTACCCGGATAGACACGTTTCGCTTCCTGTGGATTTTCTGTTTCATGAATCATTACTCTTTGCCCCTGAGACGGAATGTGTCGACCCGGATTAGTCTGCGCGGGTTGATATTGGTCGATACATTACGCAGAAGCCATAATGTTGGTTTTCTCGCGGGACGGATAATATTTCGATACAATCTAACGATTCTTACCCAGTTAATTTTCTCTATAGGCCATAGGAATATAAACCTACATCTGCTCATCGAAATATACTTTTTTTTTTATCTCAATCTTAGTTATTTGCTTGTGTATAAACAGAGAACAAGTCAGTTAACCCTTTCCTTCATACAGTCGCTTTCTGACGCCTCTGCAGCAGACGGCTTTTGGAAAACATGGTGACAAGAGAAGAAATTGCTCGTTCTGATTTCTCAGTCTTTGTCAATGATTGTAATTTCATTTAAAGGCAGTTTCCAAAAACGGTGTCGTCTGCTGTTGCATGTGGAAAAGGGTAAATTAAAAATGTGTTTTTTTCGGCGAAATTCACATAGAATGTTTGTTAGTGTACAGAGACGAAATTTTATAATTTAATGATGTAATTGCAATTGCTTAAATGTTCATATGTCTTTGGTTAAGCTTTAAAGAGACAAACAAAATAGATGAGAAAATGCATATTTTTTTTTATCTAAATTTAGAGACGAATCATTTTTTTTATTTAAATTTAGAGACAAATCATTTTTTTTGTTGAAATCGTTGTTGTATAATTATTAATTAATGCGTTAAAATTAAACATGTTTTCTACGATGATTTGGTCTTTTCGATTATTTAAAACTGATTTTAAAATAAGTATGGGACACTTGTGTACATATTGTGCTCTATTTATCTGTTATTGATATGTATAGCTATTCTGATAAATTATGATAATATAAACCTCTGAGGTAATATGCTACAAACTCGAAAATCTGCCATGATAATTTGAATAACACTATGCGAATTAGAATTAAAATCTAGCTTGAACATTTAACATTAATAATGTTGTTTTACTTGTTTATTAAAAATTGAGCCGAGAGTTGTTGGTAATTTATTACACCTTTTCCCTCTACCATTTGCCAAACCTTCAAGAAAATCCACCAGGAAAACAAAGTGAAAAGTGGTATGAATACCCAACAATGTCTTCTTTACTTCCTGGAGATTTGACCATTAATCTGACGGACGAACAACACATCTGCAGCAGACGACTTATATCTAAGCAAACATATGAAAACTATATAAATATGAACATGTATTTAACTATTTACAAGAGTTGAAAACCATTATGGTTTTATGGAGAAAAAAAATCATGTTTTCAAATGTCGTCTGCTGCAGAAACACAAAAAACGTCTACATGTGGGAAAGGGTAACAGGAGCAATCCCACATGATGATAGCAAAAGCATATCACACGCACTCTTCTAAATGTCGAACCAAACTATATATCAGCGAACAAATTAATTAGCTGTTAGGAGTTAAGTAAATAAATAGCATGGAACTTATTATGGAACTTTATCTTGGGTTTCGTGAGTGTTAGACTGTGCACCCTCGAAAATCTGTGAAACAAGTACACACGAATGGAACGCGTCACGCTATATTAAAGCTTGTGGTTGCAATGGCGTGCAGTGAAGACTTTGGCGAGTCTGTGCATCCTCACCAGAGTCTACACTGTCCGTGTACATGTACTTTATCATTAGTTGTTAGTGTTGTACAAACGCTATACGTGTAGCCCTACTAGCATAGTAACACGTCAATGGTTTAACAGAGATGCCGCAAAGGCACCATTTTGACTGACATTGCTCAAATGCTTTATGCTGGATAGAGTTAGCATTTTATTTTTTGAATACTTCCTTTAATACTAACCTATACAGTTTATGTTGTAATTTAAGTACAACCCCTAATCAATTTAATACAAGGGTAACATAATTCGCGTTTAGAGATTAATTCTTCAAACACGAATATTCAATATCGCATATTCTAGGTGTGCGAATGTCAGTAGAATTACGCTCGCTCTATGGCGAAGAGTTTGGGGTGTGAAAGAAAATAAGCAGACGAATTTGTTCCGTGACACAATGATAATGAAGTGAATAATTATCTAGTCGATCGTCAGTTCGTCTGCTAAATTTTACATCCTCAAGTATGCTAAATTTATGTATGCTGAGACAGGCGAAAAGTGGTATTATCGCACAGGGTCTGCGAACACAGTGGCACCCCGTGCGAGTATAAGCTTCTAACTTCTGTAAGACACTAGCCCATCTAGTTATATGTTAATATAAAAAAGAAAGTTTATAAAATTGCTGAGTGTCCGAATGTGTGCTAAAGCGGATTAAATCAGTGCGCGTGTTTGCATGTTTATGCTTTTCCCATGCATGTATATAATAACCGTCGTTAAATGAATATGATAATTATAATTTTTACAACGATATTTAACCATTTTGAAGACATTTATAAAAAAAAAATATTGAAATTATATATTGATGAAATATACTACTTTAAGTTAAATACATTGCGACGAAAATGACAAATTGCTCACGATGAGCAATTTCTACTTTTGCCAAAATGTTTTCAAATGATGTCTGATGCAACGCTGACAGAAAGCGCCTACACGTGGGAAAGGGTTAACTGATGCAGTACATTATATGATTTAATGTTTAATTATTTAATTTTTGAACCTGCTTTTTGATTATTTCGAGGTTACAATACACCAAATAAATTCCTTCTTTGTTTCCATGTAAATCAACGAGTTTCAGTTCTCAACTGTCACACTTTCAAAGCGTTTCTCATGTAGAACACCATATATCATTGAAAAGAGTTACCTTTAAGCTTTAAAAACAATCCAAAGAAAATGTAGGGTCATGCATTATGCAAGAAAGAACTCACCAGGGGCGAAAATGGTTACCGTCATCAGTTTTGGACAAAATCGGGCCCGGACAAAATTGGTGTTTTAACATTCACTACTTTAATTTTCAAACAAGGTCAAAATACTAAAAGTGATCAAATCAATCATTTCCAGCGCATCATATTCATATATTCAAGGGATGGTATACACTAATTTCTACGCAAGCAAAGTTTTTTTAGGGACTATTTGATCTCGAGCAATGATTGTGAAGCAGAATATGACGTGCTAATGTAATGTACATGTAACCTTATTAAATTCAGACCTAAATACCTCGCTGTACGTATGTTGGACCCGACGACACCACATAAAAGGTCGTCTCTTAAGAACACACTTTAATAATTATTCATGACCACTTGCTCGCTTTTTTATCAAATGAAATCACATATTAAAAAATAAGACGCTAGTTATTATCACCATAGCAGCGTTATGTAAACGTGAGCGGGGCAACTAAATGTATAATAATTGCAGAAGATCTTTGTCGTAATATTGGACACAATAAACATGTACTTTCCGAACACCCCTCATACTGTACATTGCACACAATTGATTCGATGGAACCAATCAATCGAATGGATTTCACCTCATGAATTATTCATGATTACGAAGTTTCGCTAGCCAATTTGCCCAGGGTATCATATATGTTATCAATAGCCTGGGTACCGAGGATGCCGGTCATGTGACGAACTTCTTAAGTTAAACAAAGGTTTTTTAATACATAAGATAGATATGTATTAAGATTAAACTCAGGCGTGTATAACGACTTGAAATACTAACAATCGAATGCTTTAGGCGACTTATCAATATAAGCATGCCATCTTTGGGTATAGCAATCTTTATTCCTCTGTGAAAAAGCCTTAAAAAGTATTAACATTACTAATGAGATGTAACACACACACATATCCGAATCCATGCTTAAATCAATGCGCAGAAGGCACAGAAAATCCTGCAAAGTAACACGCAGTATCTCGGTGTAGGCCTTGCGGTTTTCAATAAAAGTGCACTCTGGTACTAGTAAATTTGAATAAAGCTCCATCATTTGACAGTAGAATGTAAGTTTGCGAGATTGGTTGTGTTGGTGATATGTAAGTAACATTTAAAATTGATCCTGATGTGTTCAAAATAAGTACATACCATAATTTAAGAAAATAAAGTTGGCACTCGCGACCTACGATTTAGCTCAAGAACGATGGAACTTTGTTAGAATGTTTGTCTTGGTTTTGTGCAAGCTAAATATGTTTGGTTAGTACATGTTCATCACCAGGTCGATAGGCTGTATTAAAATAAATATGTTGTACACCTTAGAGACAATATTTTCGAACTAATCATTTTGAAACCCTATCTTTCTTAACTGATGACATCAGGGCTTTGTTCAAAATAGATTATGTCTCTTCCGAAACAGGAATCCGTTGTGGCCGAGTGGTTAATGTAGAATATTTCAAACTACATGTCTTGTGTTTGATCCTCAGTCGTGGCCGACCTGATGCCCTTGGACAATTTACATTTCAAAACCTAGAGTATTTACTCATCTAGCATGAATACGTGAGCTGTAACCATGCTGTAACTGAAATAATGCTGAAATTGGTGTAAGTTATAGAGGTGAACGTAAAAGGTCCAACTTGGTCATCTGTAATTCACCTTTGCTAACGGATGGACGTTCACTATGCGTTTTGACGCCTCTGCACCATACCTATTTTGATAACGATCAAACAGATTTTCCTCCATTCCCAATTTTTGCAACTGTGTGGCAATTATGCTACCAACTTAACATATTCTTTCTCTGAATTTTGATATTTTTTCAGAGAAAATGACTAAATTATCATTAAAAGGTAAAGAAGAAAAATCTTCAAAAAAGCAATCAATATGAGAAAACACTAAAAATAGAAGACCAGAAAGGTTTTGTTAATACTCAAAACAATACGTAATTTTCGATGAATTATACAATTTGCGCAATGATGTTGTATATATAAAAAATCGACAGGTCCTTGGATTGGTAATGCATTATAATCGTGAACCAATTGGAAAGTGTTTGATTAGAACATTGTTCTTTAAAAGATATATAATCGGTTCATATATAACAATCATTTGAGATATTGGATATAAACGTTTTATTTAAAGAACTGTATTACTGCTGTAATGCAGGCCTGCTTATCTGTTTGTCTAACGTCCATGGTCGCCAACCTCTGTCATTTATGCTTCTGATTAGGCCACCTATCAGTATGTTGTATATTTCTGTTTCGAATTCCAGTTGGTTATCATTCAAGGAGACATATTTTTTTAAATCGGGGACACATTTTCTTTTTTGGCGGGATTTTGTATATCTAAGAATTCGACAGCTCCTTGAATGTATTATACTCGTGAACCAGTTGGAACATTATTCGATTAGGACATTGTTCTTTAAAAGATATCGAATCAATAATCGTGTTTAGCTTGCGCGTTTTTTCTCTGTCTTTTTCTTTTTAGAACCACGTGTCAGCCAAAATTATGTCAACTCTCAGAAATTATTGAATAGCAAACGGAAACGATAGAATCACATTGTTTATATCTTTATCCCAGTATCAACTACTAAATCATAACAAAAGTGTTTACCAAAGGCTAATCGGCCATCTCTATCCAGCTTCAGTTTCTATTGATAGATTATCAATGCCGAGAATACGTCACATGACTGATGATAAAGCGAGGCTCCAAAGAGGTGTATAAATTTCAATTGAAGATACATAACTGAAAATTTATCTTGTTTCAAAAATAATTAATAGTTTGCTTTCACTATTATATTGCATACGTGTCATTGATTTTTTTTTAATGAAATTTATTTCTGAGGGAAACCGTTAAAGGTTAGTATGCAGAACAATTCATTTTAAAACTTCACCTTATTAGTGCCTTACGTAGGATGGCCAACTTAACTAAACCAATCAAAACGTTTCATTTCCTTTATTTCATTCTTTAAATACAACATTTGATTGGTCTACAATCAAAATCATTTGTTTAACATCTAAGACATAACTGAGGTTATACGTCTATCGCCGAAAAAACTTAAGTATCCATATGTTTGGTGGTTGGTTTTAATGATGTCTGATATTAAACAGGTCTGTTCAATGTGTAGTTTAGGATTTCCGCCCTTGTAAATTTAAAATTGCTTTGACAACATTGTGAGCAAAAACAAACACAAACATGCTCATAATGAACAATTTCTCTATTTGCCAAAATGTTCAATTGATACAAATATATGCCTATATATAATAAATCGCGATCTTCAAGGGCCGGAGAAGTCAGTCCTATCAAACAGTACTCATTTTTACCTTGACCTCTACGAGTAACCTTAACTAAGGCTTGCATTTTGTGCACGACATACCACCTCATCATGGTGAATGTTTGTTCCAATTTTCGGGTCGGACAGACAGATTCATGGACGCACGGACACACTCACTTGATAAATTGATTGTAGCATAATATTCTATAATGTGTTTCCTGGCTTTCTCACACCAGTACTGACTACTCAACAACACATTCTTTCCGAGCAACTGGCTGCTTTACCACACATACTGTTAGCCTATGGTGGAAGACGAATGCCGCTTGTCACAGTCACCATTGTCAAACGTAGGATATAATGTTGGCCGTGAAAGGGTTTGAACTTACAACCCCTAGGTTTCAAAGGAGCGCTCCAGTTAGATATCAGACAAATAATATCGAACTAAATTTCACTAATTAAGGGAATATAGCATAACTGCAGAAAATTGACTTGAAAGTGAATCTGTCCTTGAAATTATTCACATATACAATCAAACCTGTGCTAAAGTCAGACTTTGTTTAGCAATACCCTGTCTATAGCAACCTTTTTTTAATTTCCCAATTACTCATTTTCTGAACACATGACCGTGTAATTAACCCTTTCCCACATATAGGTGCTTTATAACGCCTCTCCAGTAGACAACTTTTAAACAAGCAATTTCTCCTTTTGCCACAATGTTTTCAATTCTTTTTAGTTATTATGTACATTTTTAGAGATTTTCGGTGTTTTTGCCTGGGTAAACCCAAAGTCATCTGCTGCATATGTGTTTGGAAAAGGGTTAAAGTCCACATGATTGTTCTCTTTCCATTGATGGTCTTTAAAAAAAGGTTTGCTCAAGTAAGAAAGGTGCACATTTAAAGTGTAAATTCTCATTCTTACACCTTCACCGCAACAGCCGCAAAGCCAGTTTATTACTTTTGATAGAGGGTTTAAATATATGAGACGTCCGGCACATGCAGGCGATGCCAGCTTCTACTTCTCATGTATGGTCGAGCATCTATTGTCATGCTCTTACATAAAGCAAGATGAAGTATGAAGCTGTTTCTTATTTTTACGTATTACTAATTTCAGTTAATTTCAATTATCTCAGCAACTCTATAATACTTCCGTTTGAATCAAAACATTTTTTATTTATCTCCAACCCGGTTACAAATATAACTTTATAGTAGGGTTTTACTCAGAAAAGTGTTAAATAAATGTCTTTGTACTATATTCAACATTGTATCTAAGAATAATATAATAATTTCAAAATTACCTCCTTTTATATCAAAATTCCATTCACGCTCTATTTACAATAGAGGTTGTTTTGCCAACCAAACGTCGAGTGACCTGACGGGCATCTGCTTACTACGTCACTCCTCAATGGGCGTATGTCTCGCACAATTATATTCTTTGTATCCAGACACGAAGAAGGTTAATGTTACATTTTTGGACTCAATTACATCATAGTTCAATAATCTTATAAAATCTTTTTATTAATCTTGAACCAAAATAGCACTGACATAATTATTGTTAACCATGTCTCTGCAGAAACTATTTGGCGGTTAACGGTTTTCATTAAGCATTTCTACGCAATGCCGAAATCTCCCTATATATTGTTCATCGTAGCCCAGTGCGTTTACCCGATTTATATAAAAGTAGTAACATAAAGTAACATTGTTTAGGGTATCTAGTGTTATTCATTCGAATGATGTTTGATACAATTAGCCATATATGTTGTACATAGTGGATAATCGCATGTGAAAGGTAAAATATACTTTTTACAAAACTGTATCTAAACTTTTTCAATTTTCTAAATATACTGCTAGCGCCATGTCTTTTACCTCATTAAGTCCAAAACAATTGCGTAATCTTTAAAATAATAAATTGGAATTTTAGCTTGTAACGAGAACAAATGATGCGTTTTTGACCATGATAATTAACTTGTAAAATAAACCCCTAGATATTTATAAAAAATGAGACAATATCGATATTATTTCCACTATAAAACCATTTTTCTGTTATGTTGACAATGCCTCCATTTCTGAAAACTATGATTTTAATTCTGTGCATGTTTACATCTAGACACACAACGCTACTGAATTTCTTTTTCCTATTTAATTCCCTTTGTAATTGTATTACCTTATCTTCAAAACTGGAGACATCGTCAGCAAACACTAAAACTCATTGATATCACAGAATTCGAAGATCCCTTGTTCACGTTTACAATACTGTAGCTCTAGTCTTCAGTAAAGCAACCGCTTCATTGAAAAGCTTTTACAAAAAGGGTAAAATAAATTTCATTTAAAATGTTGTTGTACATTTCTAAACAAATACCATCAGGACCAGGTGTTATATTAATATTTAATGACATTACAGTTCTGATCATTTCATTTTGGGTAATACAAAAAACACCACCAGAGAGGCTGCTATTATGGTATGTTCAGTTTCTTACACTTTAAAGTATGGCTAAAATCTTACAAACGAAGAGCCTACGGATTGTGCGGATACATCTGGATTAAGTAATGCTTTAAAATGTGAATAAATATCTGCATGTGCAGAATAAATTAATAAGTTGGTTCCTCATTCCTTTCCCTAATAAAGCCTTTTTATATTTACATAATGACTTAACCCTTTTCCTCATACTAAAATCCTGCAGCGGACGACTTTGAACGTATTTTGTCAAAAACTGGAAAATCTCCATAATTGAATGGATAACGCATGACGAAAACTGGAAAACATTGTGGCAAATGGTGAAATTGCACGTTCTGTGCAATTTCTTCTTTTGTCACAACGTTTTCAAAAATCCGTCTGCTGCAGAGGCGTCAGAAAGCGTCTATATGAGGGAAAGGGTTAAACCTATTGCGACCTGACCCTAACCCTGCGACCCTAAGTGATCAAATCACAGGTATAGTCTGTTACTCTAAGAACACTCTGCGCTTTGATTTACCTACGATTTGCCGTCATACATGTATTGTCCCATCCATTTTGATTTGAGGAAAAACAGAAGACTCCGAGTCAGACAGATTAACATGAAATTGTTAAGCAGCTGAGACAACTTAATGTAAACGTCATCAATATAATCAGGTTTCCATTTGTATCGTCTCCAAGGGGTGATATAGGTATCTTAATCAGTATAGAAACTGAATCTGGTATCCAACCGATTCCTTAATATAACATTAGTTTGCAATGTATGGGGAAATATTTGTACAGACAAATCATTTTTTAAAACAGAAAAATCGGATATATTCCCGTATAAACTAGACGAACAAATCATATCATCAACAACACTTGCGCCGTAATTAGCTAAACAAGTGTAATGATCCAATGAGTCGCCAGGAAAACGACCATGTATTATATGTATAACATCTGTACAGCAAACTTCTACTAGAGATAATCAAAAACGATTATATTCAGTATCCATCGACTGTCGAGGCATGCCACAGAGGAAAGTTGGATACTGGACATCGTCATTAAAACATGCATAATTACACCACTTAAATAGAAGGCGTTCAGATCTTTAAAACGAGCATTCAAATTTCCTGCTAAAAAACATACTGGCATAAGGGTATTTTTACTTGTCATACGATTAAATTGGTCGGCCAGTAGCTTTATGCCATTATTGTCATTAATATCATACACTGGCGAGTATACCGGAGAAACATATTTAAAAAAGAACAAAATATTGTTTTCTATTTCAAATAAATCATGACATCTGCTGTACCATACCATACAATTGTTGAAGTTTTCAAATATACGCTTGAATTTACAAGTATTCAAAAGTTTATCTCTTATAAAAACGAAAACACCTCATTTTGCTGCTTTGTTCTTAGGTAGTACATAGTCAAAACAAGAAAAACCAGGCAAACTAAGTTTAAAGTCACTGTTTTTAACACCCCATGTTTCGCATAAACCTAAATTATCGAATTTTGAAAATTGATATGGTTAGTTTATTAAGACAATATTCAAATTACAAACATCAATTTCCATGCTGTTTGTTACAAATCGTGTAAGATGAGCTTCGGCCATACCCCTAATCTTTCACAGGAAAGACTATATGTTACTTGTCAGATTCGTTATACGTGAATAGTTGACCGTCAACGCAAAGTTTGTTGTATTTAATGTACGCCTTCGTTCCCGCTGTTATCGGTTCCTTCATAACAGGAAACAGCAAAGCACGAAGTTTTCTCACTCGTTCTCAGAAATCCTCCCCAACACATACAGTAGTTGGTTGAGTATCATCCAATGTACTGCCGTTTAGGTTGCCTTTGACCTTATTCGTATGTTTATATTAATTGGATATTGACACTTAATAAGAATTTGAAAGAATAAAACGCACGGATTTATTTGTTCACCTATGTTATGGACGAAAAACATGTACAGTTGTTTTGAGGCAGCTGTGACTGCATATTTAAATGTGCATGTTGTTTAAATGTAATGTTTGTTTGTGTTATTGAAGGTCATATGAAAATAAGATATGTTTATCCATTGTTAATTTGTCTGTATATGTCTTAGAGGTAACCTTAACAAAATAAAGACATAACTATTTTTTTTTTTTTATTATTATTATTATTATAATAAAACCATGCAAGACTGACCCTAATATTTGGTTTAGTTGGTAAACACGTAGTTTAATCCTCTCAAATAATATCCAGGTATTGTTGTTTTTATAGCACAGTGTAAATATTCCGTTTATTAAATGAATCATATTAATTTTAAAAGTATTATGCAATTTATTTTAAACAATGCAAAACAAATATGCACCATTTATTATTAGTTACCAGAAAATGTAAATACAGATTTAAGAACGTGCGGGATGTTTCGGATGACATCCTTCAGATGGCCAATATGGGTATTCTCATAACTGCATCACATTGCAAGAAACAGATGCACTTCCTAACCTTTATTTATTGTCAAAGTCGAGTTTGTGGGTTTAATAGAAGAGTTACGACTTAATCATTTGATTACTCGAACCGAGTCTGTGAAGCCTGTGCCACCAGTATAGATCCTGCCCGGCCAGCTGAAACTTCCGCGCCGTCCGACCATACTCTATGTTGTATGTTCCAACTCATTGTTTTAATCTTGATATTTCCGAATATGGCTTTACAATCAAAAAATTTAAAAATCCATTATTAAACAGATTACTGATCCCAATAGCGATATAACAGATAGAGCGTTATCAAAGGCCAAACAACAAGGGCTCTCAATAGAGATAGAACAGCCAGAGCGTAATTATCGATAGAACAACCAGGGCTCACAATAGCGATAGAACAGCCAGAGCGTAATTATCGGTAGAACAACCAGGGCTCACAATAGCGATAGAATAGCCTGCGTAATTATCGGCCGAACAACCAGGGCTCTCAATAGCGATATAATAGCCTGCGTAATTATCGGCCGAACAACCAGGGCTCTCAATAGCGATAGAATAGCCTGCGTAATTATCGGCCGAACAACAATGGCTCTCAATAGCGATAGAACAGTCAGCGTAATTAATGGCCGAAGAACCATGGCTCTCCATAGCGATAGAACAGCGAGCGTAATTATGGCCGAACAACCAGGGCTCGACAATGACAATTACAATTTCAATGACAATGACAACTTTTTATTGAAAGTATTCACCGGCCCGTATTACAAAGTATTCTATTTAGGGCGGACCATTTCATAATCGTACAGCAAAAAGTCTGGTCCATAAAATTCATTGATGTCCTCTATGATATCCTGCGTAATATCTTTATATGCTTCTACCAGATAACTCCGTCTTTGCGATTTTCTCTCAGCTGATGTTAGTTCATCAGATTTTATTTCCGCCATGACGATGTCTATAATGACGTCAGTTGTAATGGTGTTGTGATCTTGTAATTTTTTAACCGGAAATGATCTATTAGATCTAATGTAACCTTGAATTTGAAAGGACTTCCACAGTAATTCCACGACCTCGAGTTTACCCAAACACCGTTTATGTACATTTCGGTCAGCAGAAAACTTCATCGTTGTTTTTATTATAGCTGGTACAGTTGTACTAACTCTATTTACTGTCATGAATCTTATTATGGCGTCTCTCGTTTTATATGGAACATTCAAATAGTTTAAAAGAGTTTTCACGTCGTCCGAGAACGATTCCTGTTTTATAACCATGATATTGTTTGTTAAACACGGTTTGCACATTGAATATATTGGCGCCCAATGCCCGTTGACAGATCGCTTCGTTTGAATGGCCACCCTTATGTAATGGAGAAACTGTTTGAAGGAAGGGCGAGGTTGACATTTCTCGCTGTGTTCTTTACCAAATAGCTGAACACCGATCTTTAAAAAGTCATCAAAAGCTGACGGGAGAACTATTTTATCTATATAAGCGGAGTATACTCTGGAATAGGGATTTCGTGCCATAAGTATCGTTGGAACGGTATAAAATCGTTGCTCAAGTTCACTCACACCTGTTGTTTTGATTCCATGGACACGGTTCCTACTCATGTTGAAAGGCATGAATATATCCTTTGTTTGGTTGACTATTACACTGAACATCTGTGACATAAATGTACAGCCTACCTTTGGTACTTTACAGTAGTTCAGGTTCAATTGTGCAAACGTCTTCATGATGTTGGCATATGTTGTACGTCTTACGGGTTTATTTGTGTTAAGCTTCCCGCACATCTTATACAAATATTTAACACGTTTAGCCTGAACGTTTGATGTATGCACTACTGCATTATCGCCGTGTGATAAATCACTGTTGCGGTGTGTCGCAGTGATACCTGACTCAGGGCCATGTTGCACTTGGTTCGTGTTCGTATATACTGGCTCTTTTTCGGTCGAATTCACTGGTTGATTGTCCGTTCGCAAGTGATTACTGTTCGTGTGTATTGATTTATTTGCCGTCATGTGTTTATTGTCGATATGCAATATTTCACTTGGGTATAATACTTGGGTAGAGTTATATTCGATAGGTTGTACATTAAATGTCATCGGATTAAAAATGTAGTTTGTGCCATCTTTGACGGGTTCTCCGCTACCAACCTGTAAAATTATGTAAACAGATTATTTCTTTTAATAATAAGCAGTAAAATGCACGGGAATCATCATTATAAAAACCCTAAATGGTTCACTGTTTACTCTGTGACATTTGTTTGTCATCACGTTTTCATATAATATCATGACTCTATTATAACCTCATATTTATTATTTCGTAACATCGTTTTCTGTGAGTCATCGAAAACACGGCAATTATTTCAAATGATTACAAACCCGTCATCTGTTTAAGTATTTGCTTTTGAATATTGAGCCAAGAGTGAAAGATTAGAACAAAAATTGACCAGTGAATACCAAAGATCAGATGGCTCCACTGCAGTCTATTCGTGGCATTTCCCGTTGCCGAATTACAGTCGAAATGTCAAATTAATAAAATGGAACAAATCATGAATGAAAATGTCGAATTGGTGATTGTGATTGTAGTCTATATACATTAAGACATACTTGATAAATTTTAAGCAATATTTTTTGAAACCTATCAAACTGTAAATGTAAGTTTAATATATATTTTAAACTTATATAGGTCACGTGATATTATGGTAAATGTACATTTATGTTTTGCATTTGCGTATCATTTTGGCCATTTTTAGTGTCTAAATACTTTTTTATACGATCACATTTTCTACCTTGAAGTTTGAAAAACTGTGTTGACGATAAAGAACAACTTGTAACACAGTTAAAATTCATAATTGGTACGATGATTTATTTTCCAATCTGCAAACAAGACAACGACAAGCGACAAAACCATTAAAACCCGGCATATTATTTTATCTAATTGCATCAACTAAAATTACAAATATCAACTCAAAGAACAACAAACAATACAAAATAGTATTTAAATGTTAAATGAAGTTGTTCTTTATCATCAACATAATCGTAACGTTATTATTTAAATTGCCTGTTCATATATGCCAAGGATCCAAGGATCTGGGTCTACATTGTTCGCCCATATCATTTTTGGTAAACGTCGTATAGCATAACGAAACTGAAAGTCTACTTCCATATAAACAAAACTCACCAATAACGGTCCTAAGTAAGCTAAATAAATCACTAGAGCACTGAAACAAAGTACTAATACCGCACTACGTCTTCTTCCTCCGAAGTCCATTTTCGATATATTTATTTATCAACGGTTTTATTCCCGGGACGTCGCTTTGATTAAATCCCTATCTGTCGGATCGGACGGACCCATTATGGATATATTATGTGACAGGTAAATCTGTATACCTGTGTTGAGATGGGGTTCACATTGTTGTTGGGTTCTTTTTGAATCATAAATGATACAGTTCCCTTTTTCTTCAATGTCGTAAGGATATATTTATGACATAAATTGTGTATAAATAAACGTTTTTTCTGATGCTTTTGCACAAATCGACTGGTAGAAAATCGTAAAAACGTCATTAAAAATATTATGAATTATCTGCTAATTTTAAATGCACCCGTCCCAGTATAGCCGGAGAAAATGTAATGGTTACTTGTATAATTCAGAAGTCTTCTTGTTCGACTAAATCTACACGGAAATTACATTAGATGAACAATTTTCTCTTAAATTGAGTTTAGATATCAGGCATTACCATTGTGATCTCGTAACTTTTCAACCGGATATGATCTATAAGATCTAATGAAACCTTGAACTTGAAAGGACTTCCAAAGTAATTCCACCACTCGAGTTTACCCAAACACAGTGTATGTAAAGTTCGGTCAGCAGAAACCTTCATCGGTTTTTTTATTCTCTGACATTTCTTGCTCTGTTGTTTACCAAACAACCGAATACCGATCTTAAAATAGCCATCTACACATAAACATTACATAACCTTCCCTTGAATTGTGTGTTGACAAGGATGTGAACCGCCATGGGCGCAGGATGTCATGGGTTCGATCCCTGACCAGGTCATATCAACTCAACTGAATTCATACCAAAGACTTATAGTAGTAAAGGCTATTTCTAGTCCTTGGCATCCGGGTGCAGGCTGACTTGCTGATGTCAGGATAAGTTGACCAGATGTACTGGTCCATGAAACCCCCGATACAAGAATTGTTGATTGCAAAATATTTGCGAGAAAATAAGCTTCGAATAAGAAAAAATAATGTTTTCAAGTACGGGGTCAAGTCCTAGTGATAAAATACATACCACAACGGATTAAAAACATTTATATGAAAATTAAATAATAGTTAATGAACTATATGTTCATGCATTATATTATATAAAAGCAAACATTACCTTTGTTTACATCTAAAGTCTATACGAATTAAATGAGAAGCCTGTGCACGGGCGGAGCTACAGTAACCGGTCTAGCATGAGAATTGCACAATTTCGCAAGATCTTACAATTCTCACAGTTCGATCGTGAGAATTGTAAGAGGGTTAATTGAATGCGAGTAAGATTTGTATCAACAATATTTTTAAGACACCGTTCAATCTTCTCGATATAAACAATAATTATGTACGCGCGTTCTTCTGTTTATACGAACTGAAATAAGTTAAAACCGACATGTTTCGGCTTTAAAATGTGCTCCGTCGAAAAACCGAAAGACGCCTAAAATTAATGTAATGTAATTAACTTATACATTCAAATGAGCGGGTTTGGGATAAATACTTCTATAATGACTTACCTGCACCAATGGTAAATTAACCAAACAATTAGTTAATCAATTATTACAGTTGTAAGAAGCGTTTCTCTTTACATAAACTAACTCTGATGTCTTACCTTTTAAGTTTAAAGATTTAATAATGGATGTTAATTAAATAATGCCGCTACTACAGACTGTCCACACCTTTATTTATAGTATTCCTTCCTGACAACAAACAGATTCAACCAATCAAATCTCGTCAGGATGCGCTCAGGATGGAAACAGACAAAAATCAGAACCTCGTAGTATTTATGTAGTAAATTCATACGCTCTATAATAAAAAAAGGTGTAAACAGGCTGACAGCGTGGGAAAATGACCAATATTAATTACACAAATATAGTTAACAAAATAACAGTACATAGGAATAATGATTATGTCAGTCTCCAATGGCACAGGCAGCGATTCTATGACGATTAACCGATTAAACAAATACTTAAGAAAATCAGGATGTCAGGATCGGACATTCCTTCCGCCTGATCCATCCTGGACAAATAGTGCCCAGACGAAACAACACAAACTCAAATCCTCAAATAAATAGCTACTCTCTGTACAAGATTAACAATGTATATAAATAAAATGACTAAATAATGCACACAAAGTGATTTTTGGTAATTGCTACTACATGTATTTGGGGCTATTCTCAACCACCTTCAGGAACAACAACAACTGAGCTTTTCCAAAATGGATGCTTACAATGTGACAAATTCAGGAAATGTTTTCACAAAATACGCATTTATCGTGGATTGTCATCAACTATTGTGTGCATAGTGACGTGTAAATAACTTTTCTAAACATCTGAGTGATACATTCAGACAGAATAAACATTAAATGGAGCTTTACCAGCATCGTCTTTAGACTAAAAATGACGTCTTTCACATTGTAGTAGAATTACTTAACAGGTAACTTATGTTAATGATTTAAGTTTTAAGTTTTACTTAATGTGATATTTTAGGCCACCAGCCCATACACATGATACAGCATAAGTACATATCAATAGAAGTGAGAACAGTATTTACATCATAGTAATACAGACAAATAATACAAATACCCGGATATCCATTACCTGATATAATTCTAAAAGTTAAACGCTATGGCTAATGTTAGAACAATACTACGACTGTTAGATTGACTAGTATATGGTAAATGCAAACGAGAACACATAGACCCGTCTCATGGCAGCTGGAGTTACGTGTCCTTCAAGAAGAACCAACTATACATTGCAACATTGTAACATAACTATTATTCAAAAGAATCAAGATATATTCTTCTTAATTTAAAAGCATTATAGATGAACATAGCTAAATTTCTTGTCAAAATAACATTTTGCGAAGACATTTGATTGTAAAATTTATGAATATTAGGTTTTTCGAAAACATTACGTGGAGAATATCTACATCGCAAATCAAAATACAATGGGAATATCATAACAAAATGGTATTCATTCTCAATAGCAGTTTCACAATACAAACATGTACGGAATTCTTTTGGGATATCTCTGTATCTTCCTTCCTCTATCATAAAACAATGACAACTACTGCGAAAGGAAGCTAGAGAAGAGCGAAATCTCTTTATATCTATGTTTAAGACATATGGTTCTAATGAAATTCCCTTTTAAATTGGCGATAATGAAATAGTTTCCTATTGACATTACACTTCGCTACCCAGGTATGCCTGTACTGATCAGTCAGTCGTTGCGTATACAATTTTAAAAAATCTTAGTATTATCAACTGAATGACTGGCCCATACATAACTTAGAATTCAAAGTTTTCCTAATATTTGTTACCCAATTTATGTGTCCAATATTGTCGTAATACATTAACATTTCATAGCCGAATATATCTATGCCTTGGCATACTGAGTAAACGTATTCAGTATTTTATATAGGGTTTGGAAGAATATATATGCATTGGAGGTCTACCTAGATCTCCTAAATTAGCATCATTACACATTCAAAAATCGTTTACACGCAAGAATTTGAATACTCTCAATACTGCTAAATGTCTCTAGTCCCCGAATTTCGGAACCATACAGTAAGACAGAGGAAACCTTGACATCAAATACTTTGTAGAATGTTTTGCATGGGGGACAAACTAGATTACTAAATGAACTTAGAATATGTAAAAGAGCTTTCTTAGCCTTAGCTGCAACTGCTTCAGCCATTTAAGAGAATGACAACCTGTTGGTAAAATAAATGCCGACATAGGTAAATCTATTTACAGTTTCAATTTGAGAACCGTTAAATTTCCATTTTTCTCTAGAAGCAAAATTTCCTCCCCTTTTAAACACAAGTATTTTGGTTTTATCTATATTGGCAGTCAATTTATTATTGCTACAAAAATCCTGTAAAATGTTTAGCTGTTTTTGCAAACCAATTATTGTGTCGGCGGTTAGTGCTATGTCATCTGCAAACATTAACATAACAATTTCCATCAGGTCTGGGAACAGCTGGATTCCCCGTATATTGCTATCATGAAGTAACGAGTAAAGTTCGTTTATAAACAAATAAAATGAAATAGGACTTAAACAACATCCTTGTCGAAGTCCAATCGGACAAGACAATGTATCTGTATAACAATGCACGGATGATCTAACACGGGCCTTCACAGATGTATAAATGGAAATAATAGCATTGAATAAATGACCTCTTACACCGCGTGAATGTAAAATTTCAAACAGTATTTGACGATCAACAGAATCAAACGCCTTCTGAAAGTCAATAAAAGCTACATAGACAGATTTACCTTTAGTGTTGAGATATTTGCTTATAACCGAGTATAAAACGAATGCACTGTCTATAGTGGAATATCCTGCCCGGAATCAAGTAGGCGACACAACCAATGGCAATGGTTGAATAGTTTCTTTGAAAACGTACGTATTATACAAACTGTTTTTACATCTAGAAATGAAGAAGACTTCATAGAGCATGTTCTCCTTTTCAAACAATATTCAAAAATGGCCTTTTGCGGCGATATTGAGCAAATCGACACGGACACGGACACGCCGCGCACGTATAGAATGTACCGAACGCTTTCTTTGTTGAGCGAATTTTCCTGGAAACGGACGCGGACACAGTAACAGAAAACGGATCACGGAACTATGAATACCCGCCTAAGGCGTCCGAAGCGGTCTAACTATGACTACTGGAAGGGTACGTGCAGCAATGACTGTAATGACATACAGTTCTTAATTTTCTTTTAGTTTACTATTTGCCGGAGAGTATGGGTAGTTTGTACAAGATTTTCCTCAGATGTTTTCTAAGCAGGGAAAGCGAGATCTTTGTATTTTAATGAACAATGATGTTAAAAGCAGCGCCCTGAAAGTGTGAATGTTTAACCCCTCTCCTAGCAGGGGCGTACCTCGATTAAAATCAAGTATACGCACAGACGTGCATCTGGTGCATCTACTAGGCATAACCACAAGCAGGTTTATTGCATCGCCTCGAATACATGATTTTAACTCGATCTATATTAATGGAACAAATAGGTATCTGGTGTGTATTGGGATTGCCCTAACACACTGAACGCTCGGACAGGTGCAGGTTCAAAGCAGCACTTTGAAGACATTCGAGTTCTCGGTTACTTTAATAGGATTGTGAAGTAATTATGAAATTAGAGCTTAAAATATTTTGCCTAGATTTAGCTTAATTATACATCGGTTCATGTTTTATAAACACGATTGACGTCGGTTTCCAGTTTTACTGATTCGTCTGGATTGCAAACATCCGTGTAAAATATTGAAACGTCGAGATACAGTTTTTTGGAAATATCTTGTTTTGAGGTAGTTCTTTCCTTTCAACAATGTTTTTAAAAGTTATATATCGGAAGTCGTTTATATCAGGTAAACAAACAACCCTCGTCCTGCTGAGTTAATCATCCGTGGTTTGAAATATGTTCTCGCCCTACGATATATTGATTGATTATGGTTTAACGCCGTTTTCAACCATTTTGCAGTCATATCACGGCGGCCAGTTTCACTCACTCACGGGTTTTCTTGCTTTCTCACACCATACTTTCCAAGCAACTGGCTGAGTAACCAGTACTCGTGCCGTTTGTGGGGAAAAACCCAAAGCGGGTCCTGACTTTGGGATTTGTTCACACAAACGGCGCGAGTACTGGTTATGTCTCCAGGAAACAGACATTGAGCCTGATTAATATAAGCTGAAAGCTTGTTTCGCAATCGATGTAAAATAAATAAGTTTAAACCAAGCAACTGGCTGGTTTTCCACATAGACTATAAGCTCATTAGTGGAAAACGAATGACGCGAATCACAGTGCCTTTTGTCAAATGTCGGAAAGAATTTAGGATGAGCTCGAGTTCTATCTCACAGCCAATTTAACAGCCCGCGTCGCTTCCGATTGAGCCAACGCTTCCTCCAATGATCTACTTATTGAATATCAGGCGAAATAGAGCAAACAATGATTGGACGTTTATGTATAGACATATCTTGGTATTCCCTGTTGGTTAATGTGGTTTTAAATCGAATACTTCAAGATCGGAGCTCCACGTTTAATCACAGGATACAGTATGGACATATCTTGGTCTTCCCTGTTGGTTAATGTGGTTTTAAATCGAACATTGCAAGAAAAGAGCACCACGTTTAATCACATGATATAATACATTACTTACAGGAAGAACTTAGACCACGGAAGCACGGTTAATTCTGATGATAAAGCTCGACGATATTAAGTAGGCTTTTTTATTTTATTATTTAGGCTTATTGGTAGGAAGACGCTCCATATTCTTTCATACCGTATCTTTTTTTTTTTGAGAAAGCACACCAAATGGTCTGGAGTTTTAGAACATGAATTATGCCCCTCATCTAGTGCCCTGAAAGCGTCCATCTGCTACTATATATGATATGTTTGTTTGTTTAAAAAAAATGTGTCATTTATTGTATTTTTAATGTTTGTAACAACTTGAAAGGTGTTGCCACATAGTTCGTTGAATAAATACATGTACACTAAACTATATATATAATAAAATGTACATGCATGTTGGCTTACTTTCAGACGTAAATCTTTGTATGAAACCTGTATCTAACGGCGGCAACGATTTCAACATGTATATCTATCTGTCACATATAACTCTTTCGATGAAACAGAAAACGACTACAAGTGTTTTTGGAAAATGATACATTGCTCAAAACAGGATTTCAGTCATTTCACGTGTTTCCTGTGTAAATTGTCAGTGCTGATTCGAAGCTTATCATTACGCCAGTGCATCCGTCAGCAACACTTAGCACCATGGAGAGAAATAACTTCTACCATGTTCAAGTATTTGGGGATTAAACACTGGTCGTCCGCTCTCGAGACGGACATCATAACCATTACACCACCGGGGCAATTCTTACCAAACTGCACGAATTATGTTGCCGCCTGATATTCATTATTCATTCTTCATAGCCCCTTAATCCCACCAGCCATCAGTCTTGCATACTAGAACCTTGGCGTACGTGCGTATGTCTGGATACGCACATGCCTATAGCTACGCCCAGTTGTAGCCTACCAAGGTACGTTACGACCGTATGAACGACATGTTCTATTCGATGCAAGCACAGCAGTCGACTTTTTTTAAAAATGTGGAAAAGGAGAGATTACTCATAATGTTCAAAAATATTCCGTATTTTGCATAAATCTTTTCAAAGTCGTCTGCGCTTTTTAGTATTTGCTGTAATTGGGAGAGGTCTATCCACAAACAGGGACACATACATACATGACGTACTTTAAAAGACGTCTCTGTCACAAACAAATGAACAAGCGAGACAACAAGAACCAGCTGTTGAAAACTGTGTTCACCGATAAAATATTGGTTCATTTCAACGTGACCCGTCGAAAATCTATTTTTAGAACAATCAGCCGATACATCCGGCCATATCGATAAAATAACACCTTAAAACACGGCCATCACGGCCCCCCTACTAAAATCTTTATTTCATATTCGATTCTAATAACATTAGTGCCAAATTAAAGCTATTGGTCTAACCTTCCCAAACATGTAAAGATATTTTTAATCAATACATTATTTTTTTACTTATACGTTTTCAAAGATTGAGAAATTTTAAGAATATTTTCTGAAGAATATTGAATTGTACCGTTTTACGGCCCCCCCTATTAAAATCTTTATTTCATTTTTTCGATTCTAATAAAATTGGTGTCAGATTAAAGCTATTGTTCTAACCTTTAAAAAAATGTAAAAATATATTTAATCAATAAGTGTTTTTTTTACTTATATTTCTTTAAAGATTGAGAATTTTTAAGAATATTTTCTGAAGAATATTGAATTGTACCGTTTTACGGCTCCCCCTACTAAAATCTTTATTTCATATTCGATTCTAAAATAATTGGTGTCAAATTAAAGCTATTGTTATAACCTTTAAAAAAATGTAAATATATATTGAATCAATAAATGTTTCTTTGACTTATACGTCTTCAAAGATTGAGAACTTTTAAAAATATTTTCTTAAAAAGATTGAATTGTACCGTTTTACGGCCCCTCTACTTAAATCTGTATTTCATATTCTGTTCTAATAAAATTGATGTCAAATTAAAGCTGACATTTCTAGCTTTAATTTGGTATACAGAACAAAAATATACAATTATAACTTTTAGAAATATTCCTTTATGTATATTAAGCTAATTGTCAAACGCATCAATCGGTTAAATATTTGTCAGGTATAAAATATATGATAAAGTTGTGATAAACCCGTTTACCGGCCCCATACACTACAATCTGTTGGGGTTATTTTCTATCGCATCTAATAATTTTTTTTAAAAAAAAAAACATCTGAATACAAGTTCATACAATTCAAATACATATACTCATTGGTGATGATGTAAATTAATTACAACATAAGTTTGTCTCATAACGCGTATTATGTAGGCCGGAAATTATATGACGCGAATTCTTAAACAATAAAAACAGTTATGTTTGTCTGACTATATTTCTAAAATTTATCAATGTATATTAATGTTATGTATACTGAATCAAAGCTAAAAATGTCAGCTTTCATTTGACATCAGTTTGATTAAAATAATATATGCAATAAAGATTTTAGTAGCGGGCGCCGTAAAACGGTACAATTCAATATTCTTCAGAAAATATTCTTAAAAATCCTCAATCTTTGAAGACGTATACGTGAATAAAACATTTATTGATTAAAACATATTTTACAGTTTCTTAAAGGTTAGAACAATAGCTTCAATATGACACCAATTTTATTTGAATCGAATATGAAATAAAGATTTTAGTAGGGGGGAACCGTGATGGCCATGTTTTAAGGTGTAATTTCATCGATATGGCCGGGTTTTACACATTGCCCATAATCGAGCGCCTATTGAACTAGGATTGATATTGCTGCTGATGCTGACCACTTGTCAAAACATCCTGCTAAAATCAATAGTGTAGGACGCAAAGAGAAGTGTGTAAGGTATTTTACTTGATTTGTTGTATTCAATCTTTGTGTTCTTTATTTTCATTTAATTTTGATTGCGTGTAAATATTTAACATTGTTTGTGAACCATATTTGCACCAAACGAAACTTGTTTGGAGCAAAGTTGTGAGAGTATCAACACTTAATGCTCTACATAATCAAGAAGATTATGATCTTTATTCTTTAATATCATAGGTAGACCATTTAAAAGGTTCTAAACAGTAAGGCATCCGAGAACTATAATCTAATTTCCTAGAGAAACGGTCATAAACCTTTCCTTAGTTCAAATGACTTTTCAAAACATTGTTGAAAAAGGAAAGACTGCTGAAAATGAGCAGTTTTTCCGTTTTAGACAATGTTTTGTTAAATGTTCAACATGATTACTATAACTATTACTTTAGGGCTTAATGATTCTTTTTTGAAATCGGTTCTTAAAATATCTAACAAGACCAATTTAAACTTTAAAAAATTACTTAAGTATTCTCATTTTTCTTTTATTCTTGTTTTCTCATGAAGACTCGGATTTAACAATTTAACACTTGTTTTCCAAATCTACAGAAAATCAATCGCTCATGTTTCAATATAAACACTTAGATTTTCAGGTAAAATTAATAACAAACGGATACACTTCACTGACTTGGTTGCTTTACAAAAGTTCTTACCATTTAGAGAGCAAAAATAAAATGTATCACATTTTCATGGTTTATTAAAGAAATTGAGGGAAAAAACAAAAAGGTTTCATCAACAGACAAATTCTCCAAATGTTAATATAATTTAATATAAGTTTTACAAAGGAAAATAGTATTAGTAAGCTTCACTGTTTCCTTGACCATTGCATGAACCCTTTCCCGCATACAGCAATTCTGAAGCAGACAACTGAAAACGTTAAGCAAACATATGAAAAATATCTAATAATGAAAGTATAATTTGTTAATTGAGTTGAAAACAATGCCAAAAGAGAAGAAATATTCCTGATGAGCTATTTCTCCTTTTACCACAACGTTTTCAAAAGTCGTCTACTGTAGATGCTTCAAAAAAGTGTCTGTATGTAGCCTATTGTAGGATCTAATACTTAAACAGATAGAAGCAGAATATTGATTTCCAATAATACATCATAATTGAGTCATTGAACGCACTTTCACACCATCTCATACAATAGTTCCTTAATTGTATTTTATTGGAAATTCATATATAGGAAATGATTCACTGGAAGAAAAATGCTAGATTTAGTGCATGTAAATCACAGCCTCATGGAGGCCAAAAGGCTGATATGTTGTTGATTAATGAAAAATTATGTTGAAATTTCATTTCTTTACAATTTGAGTTGTTTTTAGTAAAGTTTGCAAATATTATAAGGTGTATTTTGCAATAACATACTATCAGGTTTGCAATCAAATTGAGAACCTGTTTGTTTACCAGTTATCTTCATGTTATGTATCTATATATCTAATCTTTCAGTCTCTTCCCTAATCAGAATATCTACCGGTAATCATTTTAAAAATTAACCCTAACTTAACTTTTTTTTAAACTGAGTGAAAACTGTTGTAAAGCAAGTTGTCTGTTCTCCATTTTTCATAACATTTAAAAAAACAAATGTATGCTGCCAAGGGAAATAGTGTCATCTGTATCAGGGTAGGGTAAATGAAGGGTTAACCCTTTTCCACATACAACAAATCTGCATCAGTTGTCTTTGAAACTTTTTGGCTAAAATATTGAACATTTTCGGGGTTCTTTTAAAAGTACATGTATAGTTATTGAATAGAGTTGAAAACATTGTG
Source organism: Clinocardium nuttallii (assembly GCA_031471495.1). Classification (NCBI taxonomy): domain Eukaryota; kingdom Metazoa; phylum Mollusca; class Bivalvia; order Cardiida; family Cardiidae; genus Clinocardium; species Clinocardium nuttallii. The sequence continues at coordinate 769 of JAUELF010076802.1, read as the reverse complement.
GGAAATGTAGTAATTGCTCACTATGAGTAGGGACATAGATATCACTATGAGTAGGGACATAGATATCACTATGAGTAGAGACAGATATCACTATGAGTAGGGACATAGATATCACTGAGTAGGGACATAGATATCACTATGAGCAATATCTCCTCTTGCTACAATTTTTCAAAACCAATCTGCTGCAGATGCCTCAGCAAGTGGGATGGTTGATCTGCTTACTGTTTACTCTTTGCAACATATGTTATTATTGATCATTGTGCAACAAGCCATCCATAGAATAAACAGTTATATCCGTTAGTATACTGCTTTGAAAATATCTGAAGAAAAACACTGAACATGATGTATCTAAACAATTTCAGTTGAAAACAATGTGAGAAAAGCAGATATTTTTCATTGTAACCAATTTCTCCTTTTCCCACAATGATTACAAAATTCTGAAGCATATATATAATTGCATCTTAAGTCTACTACATTAGCGAAAGGGTTAATTAACATATACTATAAACCCTTTCAAACGTATACCTAGATGCTTTCTGAAGCCTCTGCAGCAGACAACCTTTGAAAACACTGTGCCAATAGGAGAAATTGATCAAAACGAGCAATTTCACCCCTCTCAATGTTTTCAACTTATTTCAGTAATTATACTTGTACAAGTTTGCATGTTTTATTTCAAAGTCGTCTGCTGCAGATTTGTTGTATGTGGGAAAGGGTTAAATAAGGTAATCAAGTAGGCTAACTACTGCCAGATTTTCATTATTGATAATCA
>JAUELF010076801.1:0-39142 GCA_031471495.1 Clinocardium nuttallii | reverse complement strand
AGGAGAGCTAAAAAGTAGTCCCTCGCAGGTTAATTATGCAGAATCTTTGCACATCCTTATATACGGTCATGATCACTCATTGACAGCGGTCATGATCTAAAAATCATGACCACTTTCTGCAATGCAAAGTGAACGGAACAATATCAAAGTATGCAATAAATAATGATGTTTAATAATGACCTCAATTTAAAATAATATAAGTTGAAAGGAACATAATAAAAAACACTGTCTTTATTTATTTCATATTTCGCTGGATTATTTAACAATTATAACACATTGTATACTGCTTTTGAAAATATTTTCTGCTTATATTGAATATAAATATTTTACAAACGTTTAACAAAAAGTCATATTCTACCTGTTTGCAGTCTATTAATGATTTCCTCCTTTTCACCAATCGTCTTTTTAAAAGCCTTCAAGTCAATAGAAAATTCCACAAGCTTATCTATGACCCTGTACTCCCAACCAAATCTTGTACTTGGCATATCGTCATCAGTTTCAATTTCCGAAGCCGCAGCGGTCTGCACGAGCAAACACAGAGTAAAAAGCAGAATTGTCATGATGGTGAAATTGCCTGTTAAAAGAAGCTTCGATAAATAGCAGAAGTTAGAGCGAGCACTTGGTATTTATATACGAACCGAGTCTAATAAATTACTTTTTTGGACTTTTATTGACTCTCCCTAATGGAATCAAATAAAGATGAATTGGCGTGATACTAATGGGGTTACATTTATATCTTTTTGTGAACATTTACCTCTAGGACTACATTACATGTGGACGGACGGAAAAGGTTCTGGTGACACTGTGTGGATTCACAGACTCGTCTGATGTTTTAACTGTTTGTTAATTAAACCCCAAATTTTCAGACGCGACTCACTCTTTTTACCTTTTGTTTAGAGAGGCCCGCCTAAAGAACGCATATTAAAAATGTACGGTACATCATTTTTCTGTTCGAAACTTTAAAACACCGCTTGTACCAAAACAATTGCTATCAATGAAGACTTAAACGAGGCTTCGCATAAGTGCAGTCTGATGTTTGCGCACTGGATACTCTCATCTTGTATTAATGTTTAATACCATACAATAGGCTCTCTTCAACACTCTGTAAAAAGATGACGGTTCTTAAAAGGAATCAGAATTTTGCTAAAAAATACAATTTCAGGGAACAAAATGTGTACAAGACGACTACAGAAATACATTTACTGCCTATTTTTCCTGGTTGACATATAGGGCATCTACAAAGTCTAACCAGCGATGTCCTTTTTTTCAAACACATACTCTACTATTCCCTGTATCTGATTTAAGTAATTTCACTTTTCACTCTACAGTACGTATTTTATGGTATCCATCTTGTTACTTTGCCTTGTGGTGTGCACAGATTTGTTTGTATGAATATTTCATATATGTCCCTACATATATCACTCCAATACGCGACGCAATGTGTTTTCTGGTCTGTATTTTGTCCACTTACCTTCTCGAGACCAATGTAGCCATATACGTGCACAATTTGGCTCACTCTTATCTTTCCTTTAAGTTATCCTCTTATTTCCATCGCCACATGTTTTTCTATCCATCCCCTTGTCATTTACATATATCTGGGAGACAAACTATTATACGTGTAATTTGTTCGTTTATGCATTCTTCATATCTGTCCCGTCAGTTGTCTCTCTTATGCCTTCCTCTTGTCCTTGTACATTTTGGATTCAATTAAACGCTATACGCGAAGCACTGTTTATTTATAACAGGCATTCTTCCTATCTTTCACTGCAGTTGCCCCGCTATATTGCTTCGTCAATTGTCATCTGGTTTTCATTTGTCCCTATACAACCTGGAGTACACTATACGTGCATCACGGTTAGAGTTATACATGGCATCCTTCCTATCTGCCAATGCAGTATATCCGCTAAAGTGCGGCGCAACATGTTGTCCTGACTTTCCGTTGTCCCTTTATGTCCCGGATACAAATCTAGTCTAAACGTGTAGTAGATCTAATTGGGGTATTCACTACTAGTGTTTCCTTTCTTTTTCCACCTCATATGTCAGCATTTCCTACCGGTCTTTTTTAAAATATATTTGTTTCAATTTAATACTACACAAAATCTGTTAAAAAGCTATTTGTCTATGGATCTTAGGTTTCAAATCCCAACTTGCAAATTCAAGTTGTTATGACGAGCTTCATTCGTCTACGATCATAGGACCAATTGTCTGGTAGTTAAGGTAGTTATTCGTCTGGAAGAAATGTTGCGTGAAGATCTTGAACGAAAAGGTCAGGTGACTTGGTCGCCATTAACTGGAATATAATTGAAAGCGACAATAAACTCCAATTTACAAAAATAACATGAACCCTTTAATGGGCCTAACATATATCACTCTATTGACACTATGGTGAAATAATGGTAAAATATTAAATGTAAACGGTTTCTAATTTGTTTAAGACCAGGAAGAGTAGTTTGAATAGAACACATTGACAAAGATTATGTAAACATGACAAGATAGTGAGGCATTGACATTATTTACATGATAAACAATTATGTTCATAAATTCGTGCACAGCAGACGGTTCATAGACTTAGTTTGAAAACGTCCTCTATCAAAACCTTTTATAAAGTAAAGTGGTCTCGCAAATAAAGTTGCGTCAAAGGGAAACTATTTCTAGTTACCAACGTGTTCGAGTGGACATCAGAATAATATTTAATTTACTTTTGTAGTGACAGCGTAGAGGTTGTACTGTTAATGTTACACTGTTGTAGTTTGAAACACAGGAAAAAGAAGAGAGAGAAAAATTAAAGCTAAAAAACAAAGAGAAAAATGTTAAGAAAGGACATGAAACATATGTTCGTCAATCCGAGAAGACCTGTACAATATGTTACTTTATCATGGACTGTATCACAACTTTATCGCTATACTTTGTCAATGAATTAATGGTAATTACCTAAGACATGTACACACCGTGTTCAAAAAGACATGCTGATAAATTTGAGACATTTAGATTTACGGACCATATCAACAAAGAAATACCGGTAAACGTCTACGACATTTACGAATCGCATTCACAAGGATTTGCTGTTCATTGTTTAAGACTTTGTCGCCGTGTTCACAAGGGGATACTGAACAATATCTACTGCATTTACACACTGTATTCGCAAGGAGATACTGAAAATTGTCAACGATATCAAACATAACATTTTCATAAGGAGATACTACTTATTGTCTACGACATTTACATAACGTATTTACAAAGAGTTGTTGTTAACTGTCTAAGACATTCTTATCGTATTGAAAATAGCTATATTACTTAGGATAACGGTGAAATTGAAAATTATTATGTGTTATTGCGAAGTAATTTTGTCTTGGGCCAAATGTGCAAAGATGAACTCACCCGGTTTAAATTCCACATTAGCTTACATTTGCCAATTTCAATAATTACAGCTACAGATTAGCATATGAACCTTAGGAGTATGCCTCGGTCAGGATTTGTTTAATATATGAATAACAAAATATATTCGATGTAATTCATTGAAACGAGATCCGCGCCGGGTGATATTTATAAATAAAAGCTTGAACCTCATTGGTTAACGAGTCACACAATAAGGATATTTGCCATAGTGTCTATCCACGTCTGTATGGGGAAGTTAACTCTCGCACACCACTGCATATTGATCCAGCCTGATTGTCGGACTAATGTGGCAAGACAGGGTAAAACCTTTCCAGCATAATCATTATTATAAAATGTTTATGAGTTCATTTCAAACGCAATTTAAAATTGGTTTCGATTCTTCTGAAATTTTAAAATTAGTTTTAATTCTATTGGAATAAATGATGTAGAATGTCCAAAATGGAACAGAAGTGCAGTTTGAGGTAACTGTTTTTACGCTACAGTAATTTAAAAACACGCATACATGTATAGCTTAATGGTATTTACAGCAGTGTTATAATTGTCGTTATTTGCACTAATGATTCAAAAAATGATATTTACTTTAACGAAACTATAAATACGAAAAAAGCCATGAATGGGTTTTTTCGCTAAAAGGTAACAGGTGTGAGATTCTGTTTTCAATAAACCATGCACATTTCTGAAATGAAACTCGCAAAAATCAATCGGGGCTGCCATTTTGTGTTATGTTTAAAAAGCGGTCTGTCAGACGTAAAACACAGATTAAAAATTATTGTCGTCTAGTCTGCTTCTCCTATTCAAAGATAATCTAGTACACACGTTACTTGTGTGAGCTTTCAATCAATTTCGTTTAACAGACACCAAAATAAAAGTATAATACTGGAGATGAACAACCAGAAGATAATTCAAAGCACAATTGTTTTGGTAGAATTAACTTCTAAGTTTACTGTTATCATTGTAAACATTTATAAGTAAGAAAGTAACTATTTTATTAATGTAACATGTTATACAATTATAGCAATTTAAACAAAACACCTGGCACAATGGACCTATAAGTCACCTACACAGTAGTAAGCAATATAATGTTCACGTGAAATTAATTTGGCATTACTAACATCATCAATACATAAATAATATATTATGCAGTTCTTCATCTCATATAAGATTTAATAAATTATTTAGCTACTTTTCTCCTAACGTTTCTGGTAACATATGTAAGTTTATCCGTATCACTCAAAACATTAAACTGTATATTCGAAAATTGATGATTAAAAACGTCTGCTCTAATATCATTGTAAAATGTACACTGAGTTAAAAAATGTATTTCATCTTCAAATTGTTGTTGATTACAAAATGTATAATTTGAATGCGTAAGTTGGTGCAGGACACAGTCAATAAATAGGAAGACACTTAAGTGTCATGCATGTTCACGATTGGGTTTCCATGAAACCATAGTGTAATATGATCATTAAAACTGGTACAACACGCACCGAATGATATATACGGGGGTGCGGGTCAATTAATTTTCACAAGACCAACACAAATTTATGGTCTTGGAAATATTTCATTCTGGCCTGATTTATGATTTCTTGTCAGCTATGGCTTGAATATTTTAGATAAATATTTCGCTATGCTCTTTTGCAATTGCGATTCTACCTTAAGTACTTTCATAACTTTGATTTATAAATTACTTTCCACTACATAAGACTACATTTCTATCATTTTGAACAGAATTCATGAGTGAAAGCAGTATTTCAAAACTATGGTTTAAACTTTACTTGAGATATACAGACGAAATAAACATGAAACAGACATATGTTTCACTTCCGGATCACACCAGTGCATGTTTCCTTTCTAATTCAATCGAATATCAATGGGGGATTTCATCCATATACACCATGATGTTTTAATATTATAAAATGAAACTTCTTTTCTATAATCCGTTCAATCTTCACCTTGATACAACACAGAGAACAAATCGGTATCCGTGTAGAACTTTTAATACAAACAGAGGGGAAATAAAGGTAGACAAGGGGAGTAAGCATATTCAGGGGAAATAATTTCAAAATGGGTTAAACATGGGTTTAAGAGTTTATTTCTTGGTCATTTGGTAAGATGTTTTTGCTGCAAACTCGTCAATTACACCATAATAAGGTAGAAATACCCTCATCAAAATTAAAAAGAATAAATGACGAGGTTTAATCACGTTTATTAAGAAATACGACGTGCCAAATCTTGTAGAAATAAGGTCAACAATCCATGGGTTAATTTACCAAATATTCTATGCAGATATGTAGCCAGTTGCAAAATGCACATGGTAAGAAAGCTGAGCGAAACGACAGACACAAGTATATGCTGTGAAATTGGGACTGTGTTATAACAGAATTTTCGGCGAAAAAATTTAAAAATGCTTGATCCATGAAAATGGCCTCATGGATATTCCTTATTGACACCTGTGAATTACTGATATATATTAAACGCTTTATACATTTCTTAAGACCAGGGGCAATATGGTAAATGGAATACATTGACATGATAATGACGCATTCGAGATTATAAAAATAAATATAAATGATTTTCGTAAATCAGTACAATGAAGACAGTTGATATATCGATACACAATACCTATTCGTATAATCACACAAAAGTGTAAAGATACAGTTTTTAACGAAAGCGCTAATGAATATAAAAACGTAAATCGTGAATGGAATATCGGTCCAAACAGTGTTTTGAAGGAACTACTTATCTTCACTTAGGTATACACATTGAAAATAATATGAACCTAGATGAAAGTGTGCAGGAGCGTTGCTCTAAACGTAGTAGAACGCACTTCAGTTTGAACACTTCTGAAATCAGCCAAAATAACATGCACCCATTATCCTTGAATCGTATCTATGAAACAGGAGTGAGTTGTGGAACGGTCTCATACTACAACTATTCAGTCTATAGAACGAGCACATTAGCTGTGTATCAAACACATGAAGGGAATGCCGCGTTCAACTCCTATTGTGTTTAGGTATCATGTCTTTAGAAACCTATATAGACAAGAGAAAGCTTGTTACTTTTGGTCAATTACGTAAATTGTATGCTGATAAGCGGATCAAAGATATGTTTTACTTCAAAGCTTTATGCAGTAACCAAATAAAGCTAAAGGCTTTATGCCCGATATCTACTGAGTGTTGGGAAGTACGGTTAACAACGATCTTAACGGGATATGTGTCAAGTTCATACTTTCCCAACCCCTAGTCATGGAAGAAAGTTGTAAATCAGTCTTTGAATGCTTTCATGAAAAAACAAATATATACCACAGTAGAAAACAACAAGGCTTTATATATATTTAAACTTCTACACTATGACTTTTCACCATGCAATGTATGGTACTTCAGAAAACTATAAAGGAGTCATTTGAAATGATGCCTTATGGTAAAACATGTTATTTCTATGTTGTATTCTAAATTGTATAATAGCTATTGTCCAAACTGTAGAGTCTGTTTCATGATAAGCTACATCCCTGCTACTATTTCGTTCTGCAAACAACTCAATACGAGAGAAACTTTGGGTGCAGCTTTTTTCTCTTCGAAAAGTCGAACTACCACTATAAACAGTCAATAACATGATATTTATGAAACACATTTTATCATCCCATATAACATAGGCTACCATATCCTCTGGTATTTCTTTTGTGAAAAGAATTGCTGATGGATATTCAACTTACAAAACATGTGAAATGCTGCTGTTCATTGAGTTTCGTTTCGTTAAGGATACGCATCAATTATATTACATACAGGAATAGTCGCGTATCATGCGTGCAATAACTGAATAACATGTCCCTCCAACACACATTTACATACATGCAATATTACTTGTATGTCTCTTGTAACATTAAATAACTAATATCTAGAATATTTACTGTTATTTTGTTGTATTGGTCGTTCTATGTATGTATGTATTTACTCATTTATGGAGGAAATAAAGAAATATTTATATATCTTTATACTCGTTGAACTTCCTTCATCATAGTTTAACATCTGAAAACGTGTCATCACATAAAGGGTTCTCGCATATTATTCGGCGTCGGAGGGAAATTACATCGAGTTGTCGATGTGCTCGAGAGGTCGTTTCATTAACCTTTAATTCACCTATTAAGTGACAGCTTCGTAATATGTTGTACACGGTAGTTTGTTTTATAAGAAACAAACCTTAGCAGATTTACAGAAGAAAGAAGAAAACAACGGAAACTAGAAAAAAACAAAGACTGGAAATGTTCAACAGTCAGTGAAAGCAGCGGCTTCTGGTATCGATTTACCAAAGGAGAATTTTCAACATTAGTGTGTTTGTCTATTATAACCTACAAGGACCGTCTCGTGACCTTCGTCAATGATATGCTGGTACAACCTTAGCTTAGTTCGGCCATTATCGTTCTCAACGGACATCCTCTGATAATATCAAAATCAAAATTCTCAAAATTCAGCCAGTTATTCGTGGAATTTAATTAAGATCCGCGCCAGGGGGGAGTTTTTAAAGAAAGCTTAGACCTCCTTGGTTTACAAATCACAAACGATTGTTTTCTTAAAATAGCTTGTGAACTATGGGAGTGCCTCTCTAGTGTCAGTTTACGTCTCTGTTTATCCTGACACAACTCTTTGTGGATAAGGTATAAAAAATATTTATTTTTAACTATTTGATGATTATCAGAAAATAACTTTCACCATTATCAAAATGGATTTATTTCAAATAAAATTTAAGATTAGTTTCAGTTCTTTTAAAAGGAATCTTGTATACTGCAAAATAAAAATTATTTTTATATAGAGTGGTCTTGTTTTTATTACGACGTACTACAAACACTCGGTGAAATATGTAATAAAAAAGTTGATACACAGAAGACAATTCAACCAATGCATTCTTCGTATATATTACATAGAATGGACTCGCGATAACACTTATCCGTAAGGTACACATCAATTACATCACGTGATCCCTATATTTATACTTAATTAATTGATGTATTTATTGTTCATCTATACTTTAATATTAATTGTAAAGACCGAACGATTTATTTAATCCTATCAAAGAAACCATTAAGCAGCAGTTCTGTTTGCTCGAGTGTGCACTCAGAAAGGTTGTTACGCTTCTTTAAAAAACATAATCACTAATCTCCGCGTACGAATATCTTTTGAAGATATTAAAAAAACGCTGTACATGCAGAGGACGGGGAAAAGCTGTGCGAACAATGAATATTTAAAAGAAAGTTTTGCTTTTTTAATCTTACCCCTATATCATTTATGTATTGTTTAAGCTAGGAATGGTATCGGCTAACAGGTTTATAGGGTAGCCGTTTTATGTACTGGGAATTCGTAACCGAGTTCTGGGAATTCATAACCGAGAATTCGTTATCGAGTACTGGGAATTCGTAACCGAGTACTGGAGAAAAAAGATACTATAAGTACACAGTTGTGCTTCACGTTATGATCTTGTTCATTTTTAACAGGTAACTGATAGGAGATTAATTTATTTAAACCTCGATCTGAAATGTAAAATAACTTTGAAAACGGCCGCACTCGATTTTGTTATGACTCTTTTTGTTGTTGTAGTGTTAATCGAATAAATAAGGCTGACATATCAATTAATTAACGGACTGTTTATATCTTATAAACGAAGCTTGATGGTTCATACAAGGCAGAACTTATACTTGTAAATAGTTTGTTGAAATAAATGAAAACGTCCCGACAACGTCGATCTTGTTTGAATAAACACACGGCTGGGAAACGCGAGTTCAAACAACAACAATACTGAAAAACTAAATAACAAAACCGGAAGCAATTGCATATCAATTATATTATAGTTTATCCGCTTAACCGATAAAGAGATCAGACGGTTATACGATTCACCGGTAATTGATATCGGTAACCGTCATTATTTTTTTTCACGGAAATGTAAACTGTTTTCAACAACAATTGATCTGATATCAATTCAAATTGGTTCCATAAATTCAGGTATCAGTGACATGTACTGATATATTGTATCTGAAAAGTTACATACACGTAACTAAACATCGGGATTGAACAATACTGTCAAATATCGTCCTATGAAATCAAATGAAATAGATGATAGAAAATCCACTTAAGAAATAAAAACAAATAATGGATGGATACGATATATAAAAGTATATGTTATTGCCTGAGACAACATGATCTAAATGAAAATCTCAATAACGCGTATACTGTGCAGACACGGTCGAGTTCCCGTGTAATAGTATAGATCATATCAGATCAAATATGTTTAGGTAATCTCTTGTTCGATTCATGTTGGAGAATTATTGTTTTGACAGCTTTACATGTACCATCATCAAGGTGATTGTTTGGTGTTAACGCGGCTTCCATCAGTTTTTCAGTTATATCTCGGTTCCTCGGTAAGTTACCAGTAATACTGGTTCATTTATCATTAAACTGGAAAACCAGTCGACATACTGACTCCGCAGCCCTGAACGACAAGGAAGATAGCGTTTACTTCCACTTTAAAATAATTTGATAGTGCTTGACCGGGGGCCGAACCCGCGACCTCTCACACCCGAAATTGAGGCTCTAGCAAACCATCATCTAAATTACTTCCCTATGACAGTTAATTCATTTAGTTGAACTCTGTTAAATGTTTTGACTCAGATCTTTTGCCTTTACAAAGTTTACGTTCTGAAGGAAAAGTAAGACAACCATAGAGCAAATAATTCATTGTTGAAGAAAGAGTTATATCCCTTAGAAAACATTTGAATGGCAAAATAAGTTAAATTGTAATTCTTTTTCAAGGTTTCTAAAAAATCTACAAACAGTGATAAGTTAACCTTTAATCGAACCAAATCAATCCTTCTTAATGTATGCACGATGTCAATAAATCTTATGAATGTAACTGTTACAAAAGTTACAGTTACAACTATCAAAATAATCAAAGTTTCACTAAACGACCAAGGTATTGGCATTATTACGAAATTAAGTCGAAGGAAATGCAATAAATTATATCATGTTTCTAAACAGAGGATTGTATATGAAGGAAACGTTAGTTCAAAGTAAAATGAAGTCAAGTTGAGGTTTAGTCTGTTTTAAATGATAACAGCGCCAACATTTTACATACAAAAAGTGATAAATTTAACTAAAGATGAAACTATATGAATATTTATATAACCTAAAACGTGTTTAAACTATACACAACTTTAAGCAGTGTTTACGTTATAATATACAGCCCGGTCGTAAATGATGTCGTTAATAAAGTAAATATAGTAGAATGACTTCAAGTGCGCACAGGAATTAGTCAATTACGATGTATACATACAGCATACGGGAACTAAACAGTTGAGATGTTATGTGATATTTCTCGGATTTTTCCAAATCATTCTTGCATGTTAGACCTTGTACAATGAACACTGACAAATATTAAGTTTAAGTATTGCCATTTAAGCGTCGCTTTAATATTATACACGGTTTACCTAATCAAGAAGTCCGAAGATACATAGGATAACTTGAATATGTGTGTATGTACACTTTGTAAATCAATGCATAAAACACAAGGTAAATACATGAGGGACTAACCGAAGGTGCGTGGACAAATATCGTAACGTGAATAGTTGTACATGTAAATGAACCTTTCACTGAACATATTTTCAATAATTATATTGTTTGCTCATGGAATAATTTGATGTATCCATTGTAGTCCGTGTTCTGAATAGCTAACGCTGGTATGTATTATCTAGTTTTGTTGCTGGAAATACACAGTGCTGAATTGGCGGGAAACTAAATAACGTTGAGGTAACATCATTTAACGGTTATTGCATGCGCTGTCTGAAGTAATCCAACCATCTTACAGTCAAAATGGACTTTAGCGTCACTTGGCCAAAATAACGCTAGCTAAATAGTTTAAATAGCTTGATGTGATTTATTTTAGTAATGTGTATATCTTGGAAAAACAACGGTAAATGATAAATAAAGCTTTTAAAATGTGGTCTGTATGCCGTTCATTCGTTAAGAAATGGTAAACACATAGTTCAGCTGGACGCCAGGGATCAGACAAGCCAGTGCTAACCCAACAAAGGGTAACATTAGGATGGTACACTAACTCGTTAATAACGATACACACATCAATATTCATGAGATGTGGAATGAGCTTTTCCATAGTATACGGATCATTGCTGGTGGTTAAGAGGTTAAGCCTATGCTGTTGGAGGTCGCAGATTCGACTTCTGATCGGGTCATACGAAATACTTAAATAATGGTGCTAATGTCTGGCCTCCTCAGCGCTTGGAGTTGCTGGATAAACATTGTGTTTAGCAACTCGATTGTGTTTATCTGTCAATAATAGTCCCAGTATCACGTGATATATGAACTATTGGAGAAATAAACGTGTTATGACGAGCATGTAGGGTCTTAGACCACACCAAGGAATACCTTTACCTGTGTGTGTCTGTCTGATTCGTATCTGTTTGGTAGATTATCTTCAACGTTGCAACACTTATACCTTTTCATCAGGAGAATAGAAGGACAATAAGTCTACTCTTCTTATTATTTATATGTTCTCCTTTTTCATTTTTGTTTCCTTTTTGAACAATAATTTCAAAAGTTGCTTCCTGCATATGCTTCGATTGTCGGCAAGTGGAATGGGTCCGATCGATTGTGATGAGTAGAACTTAAACCAAATTTATTATTTCAATTGACTGAATATCTCGGACACTATTATGATCCTTGGTTAACTTTAGTACAATTTAAACCGAGAGAAAATGCGAGATATTTGTGAGCGGATACATGATCATCCAATGAAACAACATTGAAATTTAATTGGAAGACCTAAATAGCATAGCATACGTTTACAAAGTAAAATTAGCGGCTAGCTCTTTGGGTTTTAAATGCATCTGCGTACAGTGAATGGTCTTTGCATCCACACAATCTCACGGGGTCCTCTATTGTCAGTTTACATGTACATCAGTTCCAGATGTATGTTTTCACAAACAACTGACAGCGTAGACCAACTAGTTTTAAGTATGTATAACTTTAAATAGCTGAGAGTACCAAGATCATAAATCTTGCATATCTGATAGTTTAGTTCAGTTCGGGAAAAAGCCTTAAGTTTCGGAAATAATTGAAAATTTCGTTTTTTCAATCACAATACCAATTTCGGCAATTAATTTAATAACACATTGAACAATAAGCAGTCAAATTAGTGTTAGCGGCTAGTATTAAACAGTCATCTGTCTGGAGTCCCACTTGACTCTCATCTAAGTACCTGCTCAACGCAAACGTGGCTGTATGTCTTTAATAAACACTATTTCATAAAATATAAAAGTATATAAAATAATAGAATACGAAACCCTGTTGAATATATGTATAGGTAAGAAGATATTTTTTTTCTTCGTTAGCAGTTAACAGCATTTACCATTTTCACGACATTTTGACTTAAAATGACTCGAACATGACCAGGATTTGATGGAGAATAATCTGTTCAAAATGCTGCCTGTTAAGTGTTAGCAAGGTTAGTGTAGACGACGATGCATGGATGGCGGAAAAAGGGGATCACACTAGCTTAAGTGAGCTTAAAACTATAAGCATAGTATTTATTTATTCATCATTATTTTGTTAAAACATTGTGGAAAATTATGACACCAGGGAATAAAACAACATTTTAACATTAAAAGCATAGCATTATTTTGTTCATCAACGTTTTGTGCAAACCTTTTGAAAGACATTGTGGAAATGACATGTCACGGCGCTTCTTGTGTAGGTTGTGTAAGTTGCAAGTACTTTTGGTGCATTTTACAGCTCCATTACAGAGGCGGTCTCCTGCTGTTCTGCTGCATTGAGACAAGCTGTAATTTAGATAAAGCTATGATAGACGGACCCCTAAGATCCCTATAAAATTCTTCATTCTAATTATTTTCCTTTAAATTTAATTAAAGCAGGGCATTGCAAGGAAGTCTCTGTATTTGTTTGTATTATATTTCAAGAAGAATTTGATTATACAGGTTTGTTCTGCCTTGGTGTTAGACTTGGTCACTTGCAACTTCTAACATTGTTACGTAGAGGCCTTCGTTTTATTTTTAAATGAAATGTATGTGTAAATTATTTAGGAGACATAACTTTGGAAGCCCTGGAGGTCAATTTTGACTTGTGACTTTTGACTTAAAACTTATACATGACTTGTGACTTTTGAGTTATGACTCTTTGTATATATATATATATATTCATGTCTCTTTCTCTCTGTGTCTGTCTCCTACTGTATCTCTATATCTTTGTCTCTCTCTATCGGTGTCTTTCTTTCTGTATGTATATCTCTCTCCGTCTATGTATGTGTATGTCTCTGGCTCTCTCAATATGTATATCTCTCTCTTTGATTCTCTTTGTCTCTCTGTCTGTGTATCTCTGTTTGTGTCTGTCTGTCTATGTCTTTCTTTGTCTGTATTTGTGTCTCTATATGCATATCTCTCCCTGTCTCTCTCTGTATGTGTCTCTCTGTTTGTGTCTCTCTGTCTGTATGTCTTTCTTTGTCTGTATTTGTGTCTCTATATGCATATCTCTCCCTGTCTCTCTATGTCTGTGTCTCTCTGTTTGTGTCTCTCTGTATGTATATGTCCTTCTTTGTCTGTCTCTGTGTCTATATTTATGCATCTATCTTTCCCTGTCTCGCTATCAGTATGTCTCCCTTTCTGTCCTCTCTGTATATATCTCATAGAGAGAGATGGAGACGGAGAGATATTGAGTAACATAGAGAAAGATGGAGACAGAGAGATATGTAGACAGAGAGATAGAGAGAGAAGTGGATACAGAGACATAAATACAGAGAGATGGAGACATAGAGACTTATACATACATACATAGATAGGGCAATTTTGACTTGCGACTTATGACTTGTGATTTTTGACTTAAGACTTCTGACTTAAGACTTGGGACTTAAGACCTGTGACTTAAGACCTGTGACTTAAAACTTATGACTTGTGATTTTTGACTCTCTGTATATCTATATCCATGTCTCTTTCTCTCTGTGTATGTATCCTACTGTATCTCTATATATCTGTCTCTCTCTATCTGTGTCTTTCTTTCTGTATGTCTCTGGCTCTCTCAATATGTATATATCTCTCTTTGATGCTCTGTCTGTCTCTCTCTGACTGTGTACCTCTGTTTGTGTCTCTCTGTCTGTATATGTCTTTCTTTGTCTGTCTATGTGTCTATATATGCATCTCTCTCCCTCTCGCTCGCTCTCCGACATACAAGGAGGCAGACTGAGAGAAAGACAGGGAGAGAGATGCATATAGAGACACAGAGACAGACAAAGAAAGACAGAGATACACCACACACACACAGACACAAACAGAGAGACAGAGAGAGACAGATAATCAAAGAGAGAGATATACATATTGAGAGAGCCAGAGACATACACATACATAGACGGAGAGAGGGATACATACAGAAAGAAAGACACCGATAGAGAGAGACAGAGATATAGAGATACAGTAGGAGACAGACAGAGAAAGAGAAAGAGATATGGAGATAGATATACAGAGAGTCATAACTCAAAAGTCACAAGTCATAAGTCTTAAGTCAAAAGTCACAAATCGTTAGTCGCAAGTCATAATTGCCCTCCAGGGCTTCCATACATAACGGCTAAAATATGTTGTAAAACAGTAGGCGTTTGCGAACTACCAGGATAGGAAAGGTAATTAACTCGTATTATATGTGTTTGTTAACTTGTACATGAAAAGGTTTCAACATAGAAACAATGATGTATTGTCATTTTTTAAAACAATACTGTTCGACATTTAGAACAAGAACGACAATCTACTCAGACCGAAAGAAGCTCTCTCATCACATGCAACTAATTTAAATTGCTATTGTACTGTTCGTTTTATTGAAGTTTTACGCCCTTTCAACATAAGTTCAGTTATATCAAGGGGATAGTTCACTTACTCATGATTCGTAGGTAATCAAACCAGTACTAAGCTAGGTTATGTGCCTTGCTCAACGGCACTCCACATTGTCAGCTGCACTGCGCTGGGGGATCGAATCTGGGAGTTTCAGTTCCAATTATCCGATGCTTACCTCTCTGCCTCGGCGGATTTATGCAATGACTTCGAAGAATACGAATTTTACTTAACAAGTGAATAATGCTATTATTGCAGTTTATTTTTGCAATAAAGTAGAAAGCGTTGTGAGAATATTATTTTAAAATCCTTCTGTTGCAGATATGTCAAAATTTGACTGTATTAAATAGTTATTTACCACATGTAGAGTCAATTTGAGGCTTTATTGATTCAAGGAATTACAAAACTGGATCGTTCTTTGATAGCCATATTGTCGGATAAAGACGCGTTCTGACGCCAATTCAGCGGACAACACTTTGAAAACAAGATGAACAATGTCCAAATTGTTGCACAATGTTTTCAATTTGATTTGATTGATACTATATAACAATAAACAGTGCAAAAACAGTGAAATTTATATTAACTATTATTATATCAATGTCAATGTTGCTAGTACATATAAATCGTTATTCAAAGGCAAACACCTGGTGGTAAAGGTTTTAAAGATCGTAAAAGTCGCTGACAGTTGGAATGAAGGCTAACACCTGATGATAAAGGTTTTAAAGATCGCAAAAGTCGCTGACAGTTGGAATGAAGGCTAATTACTTTTATCGGAAAATAAAAACATATAGTTGAGAGATAGTCTTTTCCTTGTTTTATAAAAAACTGTACTTGTATACTCTTACGACCTCTTAATTCGAAGGCATAGGTCGAAATGCGTTGATTAGCACGCCGTGATGGACATTACAGTGTTTTCATTTTATTACACAGATCTTTTAATTTATGTTTTATATCATATGTCTTCTGTCTTAAAAATCCGATTCACATTTTAAGTGCATTTACTTAGGTAATTTATACTATTTTCTATTCGGGTGAGATTTATATTATTTCATATCCTGTTTCAGGGAAGTGACACCCGTTTCCATTTACAATTGTTTTATGTCTTGTTAAATATAAGTAATATAAACAGGAAAGTTCATGAAGTTGATTATGCGTTTCACAAACATCATCATCAACATCATGGCGATCACCACCAGCGTCAACAATCTGACTATGAATAATGTTATATAATTTATAACATGTATAGACATATCTGAATTGACTATCGTATCGTAAATTCCAGTTTGAAAAACGCATATTGCATAAGCAATGACATTTGCCAGTGTAATGATAGAACATCCCAGTTGACTTCATTTTAAGGTGATACATAATTCAAACATCATATATATATTAGCTAGTTATTGCCTACAATACGTTTAGTGTAAGCGAGCCAGATTACGTTTACAAAGTCAGCATGAAACAGGGGAGTTAAACCATGATAATAAACGGGATAAATAAGAGTTGTTTGTCTGGTTTTCCAATTTAATGAATATTTGACTGTAGAAAGTCAATTCGAGACGACAATTTGCATAGCTTTTCGGTCTGGTTTTGAAGATAGTTTGGAATGTCAGGCGTTGAAGGCTGTCGTAAATATTAACTTATTACTTCAACAGTTTACTTCGTACATACAGAACAGAAAACTTCTCGACAGTGAGTGTATGGGGGACATTTAAGTGCCCCTGAATGTGCCTCCACAATATAGAGCAATTTGCCATCGATTGGGGATGAACCTCCATCAAGTGCCTCGGCTGTTTTATCAAGACAGATGTATTCAGATGCAGATTGATGATTGATGTTTCCGGCTACCAAATAACCCGCATATTCTAATGTCCACGAGTCGTAACAAATATTTCGTCCAGGGATCATTAGCATTGATGCTCGGTTAGATCGGCAGACTGCACACGGAACGTCTTGGTTATGCAAATCCGGTAGGAAACCCCCACTCGTTTCATATTCCATACCATGTATAACAGCATCAAATCTGCAGGCATCGTTGTATCCTCCTTCCTCTTCGTGTGGATCTTCTGGAAGGCACAGATTGTTAGCAGGTCCTCCTTTGTGATTGTAATAGCCTCCTGCTCCATAGCCTCTGTAAACCAGTTCCGTGTCATTACCTGGACAATCCCCTCGTCCCCATCTGACATAAACGGAACCGTCAGAAGCTTTTCTGCTTTCTTTGATTGATGATAGGTCTATAACGAAAATATATATTTTTTTATCAAGGATTCTGAAATGTTCTTTTGGCAGAGTACAGTACGATTTTCCCTTTCAACCTTATCGACGGTACATGCATATTCCGCCTGTTCTTAACCATCGTTAACATGTTATTCTCAAATATGATATCAAATAATCTAAGACTGCGCTTATTCAAACTACTTAAAGAAAACTACTTAAAGAAAAGTCAATAATTGGCATCAAAGATTTAAAGTGCCATAGAGTCTTTATTTCCAAACGACTTATTCCAAGATATACAAATGTCGCCTAGAACTATCCGAGTTTATCAACTAAAAGGAACGTGTCATATACTTATATCAGTCATCGTATAAATCAAAATTTTATAAGATGATAAGACCATGTTGATCCACAATAAGTATATTGACAAGATGAGTGATTCCTTCCTTGTGGTTTTGTTTGATCGACGGGTCACAATAAATCGTTCGCAGAACAATATTTTGTATTTTCCTTGTCGATGATATCGATATCCAAATGTGACGTACATTAAAAGAGTACGTAACAAACATGTGACAATAAGGAAAACACAAACGAATATGAGATTGACAACCTTCTTTCGTTAAAGCTTTTAAAGTATCTGATGCTATCAGCTTCTTGATATAATAACTTGTATTTATTTAAAGATTTTATATTCTGTCTCCCTAAATTCAACATATAAGAAATGTTTCTTACAATGAAGCCGACACGGGAAAAAATACTTTGGTGCTTGTAGTGATGGGCGCTATGGCTTGTGCATGTAACAAGGCGATGTCATCATTCCCTGCGTTCAACAGAGATTGAACCTGAAACACGCTTCATACATATCCAGTTTGTTTCGAAAAACATGCATTCTTAAAATACCCGACTTTGTATTGACAAAAAAAGAAATGGGTTTCACGTTGACTATATATATAAAGGATTGGTTATTTCTGAACAAATGTATTTAAGATATAGTGTTTACTTTATACGTGATGATTAGAGCGTCCGCATTGGGACCGAGAACACAGGACTGTGTAATGCAAAATCTGTTTAAGAAAGTGATAATGGCGTATATTGGACGTCCCGGTTGCGTGAATAGTATTAGCTAGTTCCACTGACGTATCGGTGAAAGAAATAACATGTACAGATTACACTGACAAGTTATCAGGAAGCAACAGAATATCATCAACACATTTGAAACTGACATTTAACACCTTTTAAACAAAACAAAACAAACTATAATATATTTTGTTTTATCGTGGGATGTTAATATAGCTGGATGTTTGGTAAAACAAGGGTAAAGAAATATCTAAATGCTTCTTATAAGTGTTCAATTCTACGAATTATGTGTACTACCCGTTCCAAAAGCATCTTACTGATATAACACCCATTCTCCGGTAATATATAAGTGTTTGCTGATCCATGTACATTTATTATTTACACCAGTCCACCAGTCGTATTGCTACCCCAGCTATCCTTAGTAACACAGTAGAAAGCTATCATTACATCCCTTAAGTAGTTTGGGCCACCCGGCAGGGGATCGAGACGCGGACCCTGACTAAAACACTAATGCATATTTGGTGCTTTAGGTTATCAACTTGCAGCAGTTCAAATTGCTAATAACTACTTCATCAACAAACAACTAATTAAAAGGAGATGGAATAAATTTAAAGAAAATTAATTGAATTTAAATAAATATAGATTGAAAATAATATATGATGCTTTCGACAAAATATTCTTTTTCGCTGAAATAATTTGAAAAAATAACAAATTATATATTTTCTTTATAATTAATGTCTGTTTACTAAACATAAATATCTACCTGTTTGCAGTCTATTGTTGAAATATCCTTGAACATCATCCGCCTTCTTTAACATCTCAATTTTCCTTGATAGCATCAACAGCTTGTGAAGTACTTCGTACTTATACGTGAATTGTGAAGATTGCAAATCGATGTTATCAGTTGGAATTGCAAAACTCACGGCGTTCTGCACGAGCAAACACAGTACAGAAAGCAGCAGTTGCATGTTCAAGTAATTTCGCGCTATGAACGACCTTCATATAGATAATATAAGTTTGGGCGAACATTCGGTATTTATAATAGAGCCGAGTTTTGTGATGTGTTAGTGGTTCGTATAACCATGCGTTACAAGAGGCCCGCATCAGGTGCGCCTATTCAAATACTTAGCACCCTTTATACTGCTTTGAATGTCCTGTAATAAAGTATTCGATTAATGATACAAGTTCGGACGAGCAATTGAGTCTATTATATTGGTTTGTTCTTTGGGATAATATTGGTTCTCCGTAACGGGATATAATATTATACATTGGCGTTAAACTAATGGTGCTACATGTTTTTGAATTGTCTTTTGTTTAGAGGGGATGTTTAACGATATATCTACGACTAAATTACTTGAAGATGCGAATTGCAAGCTCTGATAAGAGTATGTTGATTCTTAATTCAAACGCTTGGGTCTTTTTCGTGTTGTGCCACTCTTTATACTGCTTCTAAATATTCTATAATACAAGGCTTGGCACAAAACAATTATCAATGAAGTACGTATATACGTCCATTCTAATCGTTATCAAAATCATTCGAACTTTGTGTATCAATGTTTAGTAATATATATATATATATGTGCATTAGCACTCTATTATTCGGAAAATCAAAAAGTATGATGGTTCAAGGTGCGCCTATTCAAAGGCTATGATCATGTTCGTGCTGTGCAATCCTTTACACTGCTTCTGAATATTCCATAATACAATACTTGAAACAAAACAGTTATCAAAGTAGACATAAACGAGTCTGCATTAGACTAAATCTAAATAGCCGGGAATCCAAAAAAGTGGACTAAATATTAAGATATATCTTAAGTCAAACATCTAAATTGAAAAGTTTGGTGAATACGGGCCGTTGTTTCTTCATCAAATTACTGTGTAATATATCCTAGCGTGTAAGGAACAAGATTACATTTAGCGCGCGCCTTCTTTGGGTTCCCGGTTTAACATACTATCGAGCTAATAAAGCGTATGAGGCGGGTAACCAAATCAGTTTTTACTGTTTAGACTAGATTATCATAAAAATTGTTTAGCATCTTACATTTAAACCCTTTCCTTCAGACAAACAGTTTCTGATGCCAGCAGCAGACGACTTTTGAAAGCATTGTGACAAAAGAAGAAATTGCTCATAATGAACATTTTCTTATTTTGTTACAATGTGATTATATATCTTAACCCTTTCCCTCATATAGACGATTTCTGAGGCCTCTGCAGCAGACAGCTTTTTGAATAAATATGTGACAAATTAAGAGTCAAAGGTTATCCATTCAATTATAGAGATTTTCTAGGTTTGACAGATTATGTTCAAACATGTTGTATAAGGGAATGGGTTAAATAGATCGCATTTCAACGAATTATATTGAAAATAAATCCTGACCGAGGCATAATCCAAAGGATCCTCTGATATTCCGTAGTTTAATTATTGTAATTGGCAAGTGTAAACTTATGTGGAAGGTTAACATGATGAGGTTTTCTTTGCCGATTTGGCCCGAGAAAATATAACTTCGCACTAGTTATAATCATGTTCAATTTCACCATTATCCTACATGTAGTTTATATTGCCATTTTCAATATTGTTAATACGACAATAATGTCTTAAACAATTAACAAAAACTCCTTTGTAAATACGTTATGTAAATGACGTAGACAATCAGACAATCTCCTTGTGAATACGTTACGCTTAATGTCGTAGACAATTTTCAGGATCTCCTTGCGAATACAGTGTGAAAATGCAGTAGACAAGTATCGGTATCACCTTGGGAACACGACGAGAAAGTCTTAGACAATGAACAGCATCTCCTTGTGAATGCGTTATGTAAATGTCGTAGAAAATTACCAGTATCTCTTTGTGGAAATGTAATGTCTCAGATTTATAAGCATCTCTCTTTAAAAACGTGAACGACATTGTCTTTGGTAATTACCATTAATTCATTGACAAAGTATATCAATAAAGTCGTGAAATATTCTTCATGTCCTTTCTTGACTTTTCCTTTTTGTTTTCAGCTTTCATTTTTCTGTTTCTTCTTTCTTCTGTGTTTCAAACTACAACAGAGTAACATTAATCCCACCTCTTTGCTGTTTTCCTTATAGAAACCGCACTGGTAGCTGTCACTACAAAAGGGAATTACATATTATTCCAACGACCACTCGATAGCGTCGATAACTCGAAATAGTTCCCCCTGATGCCAACTTATATGCGAGACTACTTTACTTGATGACACGGTGTCAGATCCAAAGTTTTGATGGAGGAGGTTTTCAGAGTAAGTCTATGAACCGTTTGCGGTGCACGGATTTATCAACTTAATTAATACTTATGTAAATATTGTCAATGCCTCACTATCCTTTCATGTTTACATAATCATTGTCAATGTGTTCTATTCAAACTACTCTTCCTGGTCTTAAACAAATTAGAAACCGTTTACATTTAATATTATATCAGAATTTTAACATAGTGTCAATAGAGGGATATCCATAGGGCCCATTGTAGGGTTCGTGATATTGTTTGTTAATTGGAAGTTATTTCCGATTTCAATGATATTCCAGTTAACAGCGACCAAGTCAACTAACATTTTCGTAGAAGAACTTCATGCAACATTATTTCCAGACGAATGACTACCTTTACACATAAACAATTTGTCCTGTGGTCGTAGACGAATGAAGCTTGTCATAATTTGAAACCAAAGGACAATGGACAAATTGCCCTCGCGGCTGAATCAGATCTTGCGGAAACATAGTATTTAATTGTTAAGAAAACCATTTAAAAAAGCCGTGCTGAAAACAATAAGGAGGAAAAAGAAAGGAAACAAACCCCAATAGGGGCTAGTTCACGTATAGACTACATTGGTCTCCAGGATAAAAAGAATAACAGTCAAGACAATACGTTTCGCCATACTTTAGCTGGTGAATTGAAAACCAGATGACACGTGGCGCAGAACTATAGCGGGACAACTGCAGTGAAGGATAGGAAGGATGCCTTATATAACCAAACAGTGCTTTACGTATAGCGTTTCATTTGAATCCAACATGAACAGGGACAAGAGGAAGGCTAGAAAAACTATTCGCGCCACACATAAGAGAGACACATGGAGAGTACATAAACGAACAAATTGAGATACACGTATTATAGTATGTTGTCTCCCTGATGTAATTGACCAGGGGAGGGACGGACATTAGGTGATAACTAAAGGCCCAGAAAGGAATGATGCCGTATATAGCCAACAAGTGCACGAGTAGTGCTACATTACGTCGAGAAAGTAAGGGGACAAAATACAGACGAGAAAACTATTACGCCATGTATTAGAGTGATTTCTGAAGGGACAGATATGAAGGGTGCATACAAACAAATCGGTGCTAACCAGAGAGCAAAGGTATAACATGGAGGCCATCAAATACGTGGCGGCGTACTGTAGAGTGAAAAGTGAAATAACTTAAATCCGATACAGGGTATAGTAGAGTTGGTTTTGACAAACAACGTCGCTGGTTAGATTTTGCCACAGATGTTCTTCGAGATGTATGATATGTTAGACATAAGTCGATATTACAAACGTCAATGTCACAAGTCAAGGATAGATGTCTACACTAAGTTTTACATTAATTTTACGTGGGGTCAGATTACAAACAAAAGCATTGTTATCGTAGTCTAGTAACATCTATTTACTGTGTGTGATGAACTGAAGTTCGTGTAATGTTTATAAGGATCAGACAATGTTGATGCAGACAGGTGTACATTGATTATGTTTTTTGTTTCAAGCTCTCGTAACGTTAGGTTACACAACTGCGTTTGTCGAATTGGGGTTTGATAGAATGTGCGTACAGTGAAGGCCTAGACGAGCCTGTGAATTCGCACAGTCTCAACAGAGCCTTCAAATGTCCATCTTCATGTAGTTTAAAAAGGATACCACGAACACAAACAAAACTTGTAACGGATGTGTTCAACACCATTGTATTACATGTATATGATCCGGTTACTGAGAGATAATACGATAAAAAAGGAAAAGGTCCCTCACGCGGCACCTCGTTTATGAATACCGAATGCTCGCTCCATGTTTTGTTATTTATCGAAGTCTTTTGGGACAGAAACACCGAAATGGAAATCTTTATTGCGTTTTTGCTCTTGCTGAACGCTGCGCCTTCTGTAACTGTAACTGACGACGCTGACAGACCATGTACAAGATTTGAGTATGAGTACAGGGTCATCGATACGCTTGTTAATCAATCAAATCAACTGAAAGAGTTACACACGGCAAATGATGAAAAAGAGAAAATCATCATAAGACTGAAAAGAGGTCAATACACACTGTTTTATTTTACATTTTCTTTATATTATAATTTAAGTAAAGGTTCATATATCATAATATATTAACTTTTCTAAGGGCAACAGGCTTGCATATCTGAAAGGAAGTTATTCATGTGATTAAGACTGTTTAAAATATGTCAGGCAACTATTTACGCCTTCAAAAATATTTTAAATTTGCAATGTCTTCAATTGGCGAAAATCACAATTCTTAATCCAATACCGTCGACATTACCACACGTAGCACGGATATTCTATTAACAGAAAGTCGAATACAAATTGTTGAAATCAAACATCAGGTACAGAGCATAAGGAAACATATGTCGTTCTGTCTCTAACTCGCACCTTATTCAAACTAATAAGGTGTCATTTAACTGTTGTTACTGAAGCTTCGTTGATATGCAAACAAATGTATATATCGCACTGTCGCTGACAGTCATAGTTCTAGAAGAGCTTCACATAGAGTTTTGCAAAGTGTAATACCGATAAAATGCCAATCAACAGGTTTAACTCATGTCAAGTAAAACTGTACAAATGTAAGGCCATTTAGCAAGTGACACTGAATAGCTGTTGACGTTACAGCTTAGCATACTCTGTTTTCTTTCTTCTAGATGTGTTATCCCTCAAACAGAGCAAGAAAGCTTCTGATGGTTCCATTTATATCAGGTGGGGACGAGGGGATTGTCCTGATAACGGTACAGAACTGGTTTACAAAGGTTATGGAGCAGGAGCCAGATACACAGACAGAGGAGGTGCTGCTAACAACATGTGCCTTCCAGAAGATCCGACATGGAAAAAGGTAGATATACCGATACCATTGAGGAATACCGTGCCCATATATATGGTATGGAATATCAAACGGGATCTGGGAGGAATGACTTGCTGTCTCACATGCACGACCATGACGTTCCATGTGCAGTCTGCCGATCTAACCGACCAACACTTATTATGATTCCAGGACGAAATCATTGTCACGATTCGTGGTCATTAGAGTATGAAGGATATCTGATGGCCGACTTCTGGAACCACGCATCAGCAACTGAATACATTTGTCTCGATAAAGAACCCGCTGCAATGAAGGCAGATTGAGCCAATGACGACGGCAGATTGCTTTATTTCGTTGAGCCGATTTGTGGATCCCTTGCATGTCCTCCCTACGTTGCTGGCCGGGAGTTGGGCTGTGTCGTATGTACACAGTAAAGTTGTATGTACTTGGTCTGTTAAATGACGTACAATATATGTTAAAATTACCTTTGATGAGCGTGAGAGTCATGGGTATAATTATATGTTAAACAGTACATACCCTATATAACCTTTCAAAATTGCATTGTCCGTGTACGATATCAATGCGCTATATCATCTTGTCAGACGTGAATCATTTGATAGTGAACCTTTGTAAACCGGTGAACAGTAATGCCGCCTTTCGAAACAGGTCACAGGATGAGGTTTTCTTTGGCAAGCAAATATCAGGGTTGCAATATTTCTCGTGTTTGGACGTGTCTAATGCAAGAGTATACGACCATTTATACAATATCAATCTTTTCCTGACATTAAACCGAAATAGCTTTATAATTGGTACTTCATTGCGCGGCTCACTACAATTTGCATTACGTAAACAATTCTCTTTCATCGGACATCAACTTGTCCTGACATCATTCATACTCTAACGAGCGCATTAACTGTCAGGTGGTAGAGATACTAGAACACTTATAAATGGGCTATATGTAGTATTGAATTTTCTACTGACACCATATAACTTATAACTTTAACTTATATTCAACATTTATTCTATTCTATATTTTGATATATTTTTCATATAAATTATCTTCGTATTTTATGAAATACTGGTAAATACGACAAGTTTCATTCTTCTTCCACCAATGGGAAACAGTCTATGTGGAAAAGCTTTGGAATTGTGTTGTGTGAATTACTGGCGTGGAGAAGCCAGGTAACACATGAGTTGGTGAACAGGTGCTATGATTTAAGAATTGTTGCAAACGCCGTAAAACCCAAATCAACACAATTCTAATATATGAGAAGGTGGTTTTGTTTAACCTTCATCTGGCTGCTTAAGACAAGTTTGTTGTTTAACACACATTTGACTATCTATGATTTATTTACTTTGTTATTTGCGAGTTTCTTTATGATGAAAACAACATTTTGTTTACTACTTCCAAAACTTGTGATATTTCCCGAACTGAAGAGAAATATCAGAAATGCACATGCGTCTCAAATAGCATTTTATGGTCTTAAAGAATCTCAGCTTTGATACCCCCTTAAGTAACACTGACATAAAACTAGTTAATCTGTCAAGTAACACTGCCATGACACTACTAGATCTCTCAAGTAATAATTACACGAAACAAGTGTATCTCTCAAGTCACACTGACATGCAACAAGTTGGTCTACGTTGCCAGTTGTCAAAACACGGATCTAGAATTAATGTACATGAAAACGGACAGTAAATGAGCTGAGGAAACTGTGTGAATAAAAACTCCTGTCTAACCAATCAGTGTAATCAGATACACAAGGATCCCAGAGTGTTAACCGCGGCTTCAACGTTGTATATGTGGTATATAGTCTGTATGTCTTCCAATACAATATCATACTGTTCTGATGTTTATTTGAATGTGTTTGCTTTATAATATATTGCCTATTTGTGTGATATAAAACGTTTTGAAACCTTGTCAACTGTCATGATCGCGTCCGAAATATTCAATCAATTGAAATCAATTATATGATATTACTTATATTCATCACACTCGATGTAATCTAACAGTACATATATAACACTTTTTCGTATGCAAACGACAATCAACGCATCTGCAGCAGACAACCTTTGGAAGAAGTGTGTAGAAAGAAATCTCAAGCTTTTCACGGAACACATGTGTTGTTTGTGAAAGTTGGATAATACTAAGGAAGACGGACGGACATAATTTAAAAAGGAGATAATTTAAATAATAAGAATACATGATATATATATATTCCTTCTATTTTCCTGATCATAAGGTATAGGTTTGTCAATTACTCCGTCAAACGGAAACAGAGGAGTATCACATTACTGCGAGGCGTGGCTGACGGGCAGATGACGGAGAAGATATCCCTAAGTGTAATCCTTCTTTAAAGACAGGCAACACCACCATGCTCGTGATAACATATTAATTTCTCCGATAGTTTAAAAATCACGTTATCCTGCAGGAAATCGATCCCGCGATTTGATTTGTTTTATAATATTTGTTTCCGTGTTCAACATTATGACAGATTATATCACGGCGACAGTTCAATTGTTCATGATCCCTGGGTCAAAAACCCAGTTTTAGACCAGGAAATGTTATTTACCCAAGGGCCATCCACAATGACATCAGCGCCGCGAATTTAACGAAATTCATGTACAAAGACGGCAAATGTAATGTTGTTCAAATTGTTCAGGGTTTAACATTAATTCTGAGCACGATTACCAGAGCAGCACAACGTTCACACAGGTCGCATGGAGTTGCGCCCGACAGTTTCAATGCACTTTGTCATCGACAACACATGGTCATGTTTGTTCAAGAACCTACTTTGCGGTGCCACTCCGTGTGTTATGTCAATCTCTCTCACTGTTAATACACTCGCCTAGACAAAGTACCAATTCAATTCCTTTAGTTAAACAGGTATTTGAACTGGTGTTCACTTAATTCACTCTTTATTTCTGGAAATATGGAGACATCACAAGCCGCTAAGTCCTGTACGAAATGCGTATCGGAAAGAACTTTTGCCCCCAACTGAATTCGAATTGTTGTCTTTACCTTCTGGAATACATATTTAGACGCATCGTCCTAGTAAATGAGTTATGCAACATTCATAATGAAATAACTAATGTTAATCCGTTGATGGTAAGCGCTTTTCAAATGAATTACGTGTATTAATTTTGCAACTCTCTGTTCTTTCTCCTCAGTTGTCAAGTGATACGCATCCAGCAATCGCTGAAACCGCTCGTTCCGTGTTTACTCTTGAATATTCTCTGGACAGTTCAGTATCTGATAGAAGGTTCATTACAAACCTAATGACTGTTATTCCACGGTAACTGTTTGGGTCGTCTGCTAGCCAAGCCTCTTTTCATGATTGGAATAATTGAACCCTCTGGCCACCGTTTTGGGAATATCCACTTTTAACTAAGGTGTAAAAGAATATTCGATTAACCTGTCAATACTTTCTTTAAATTATTGACTGATAATGCTTTCGTTCGCATACCTATTCCCGGTACTCTGCCCCTACACCGCTTTTCCAATCTTTTCCGAAGATATTCGTTCGTCAAGTTCAGTGAATGTCATGGAACGGATAAGTATTTTAAAAGCAGAGTAGCAACAGCTTTGAATGCAGACTCATACATCGTTCAGTTTAAACAATATACAATATATTATAAATGGACTTGACATCTCTCGGTGCAATTCAGCTGTCCCTTTGAAGTTCGAGTAATGTCGACTCCATTCTATGTACTATATACGACGCACGAATTAGTTGAACAAGTCTTTTGTGTATCAGCTTTTAACGTCGTAAAACAAATCAAGAAACATGCATTAGTTGAACGTGTCTTTCGATTTTTAGCTTTTTCATTATACTTTACTGAATGTTTGCCTGTGTAGAACGTACTTTGTTAAAAGAAAAATGCAATGAAGCATTGTAATCAGGGAAGCTATAATCACCATTATTAACCAAATTTCAATAATATATTTTGATATAATATATTACAGAGAATCTAGTGTTTTGTCATTTAATACAAATAATCGTTCCAAAACTGAACGGAAAGAAATGCAACGTTTGTAATTCACAAGCGGAAAACAAGAATTCCGTCAAACACTGGGACAATGTTTCCATAGGGTGCCAGTTAGACGTGCCTGTGTGTATATGTGTACTGCTATATTATTTAAAAAGTTTCTATTTTCAAATTGCATCACTGTACTTTACATTTTGCAGTATAAATGATATATTTTAAAAGAACCAAAATGAATTTTAAATTACGTTTGAAATGAACCCATTTCTATAAGACTGAACATATTTTTCTGATAAACACCAAATAGTCTATTGAATAAGCCAATTATACATTATCGACAAAGAGTTGTGTGACCGTAATCAAAGGTAAAACATCCCCACAGAGAAAATGATTGACACTCTGGAGGCACTCCCGTTATTAACAAGCTAATTTAAGAAATCAATCATTTGTGACTGGTAGACCAAGGTGGTCTAAGCTTTCTTTAACACATTATCCCCTTGGTGCAGATCTCAACTCAATTCCACGAATAACCGTTTGAATTTTGAAAATTATGAAATTGATATATAATTTTTTAAATACATCTTTGGAGTTTTAGCCTTTTCTATACACATGTAGCGTTATGTAGTGGGAGGTAATTAAGAAAAAACGGGATGTGAAAAAAGAAAAATCAAACTGCAAAAAAAGCAGCTCTATACGTTTAGGGCTACGGTGGACTGCAGAAGCTAAAGGGATTATGAGAAGGCCTTTACCACATTGCACCGTAAAATAGTGAAAGGTGAAAATACTTAAATCAGGTGTCGGTACAATTTGTGACCCATTACTGACTTCAGTAGTTAGCCATTGTTGCTGTACTAGATGTCACAGAAGATAATTAAGCCTATAGTTTAATATACAGGGCTTCTTTTTCTGGTATTGTAATATGATATCCCGTTGTGTTTGTTAAATTAAAAGTGGAAAGGGTAACTTCATAAATTTACGTTTTACCTTGTATTGAATAACTTAAATAGAATTATAATTTGAAGAAGAGCCGAAATGTTTTTAAACAGAATGTAGAGACTATGGACTCTTATAACCAAAATATCAATATGTTACGTTTTACGTAAACCGTCGTGATAGAGTGAAAAGCGTCGTGGATTTTAAACAGGGTGACCCTGGTTCGAATCTCAGTCGCGACACGACGGTCATGATGGAGTCTCCTAGCCGACGTGAACTGTCGGCGTGATATAACTAAAATAATATTGAAAAACGGCGTAAAACCCCATAAAAACTAAAGGATTAACGTTTGACCTTGCAAACATATACCACTTACTTCAAAAAAGATTACAGATTGTAGCTTATTTTATGTCTACCGTCCTTGCAGAAACCCTAAACATTTTCCCGAAAAGCGACAACTATATCCCCTTTAGGTAATGGCTTGTAGTTTTTCAAGGTGATCACTTTTTTAACAATAAAATACAATATATTGAGATTTACTAGCAGTAAAATGCCACCAGTCAAAAATACATTAAAATCAATAATTGACAATGGTTTTTCAGAAAACATATGAACATTTGTAATGCCAAAACTATTGGTTTCGTGTCGGTTCATACAGACCTGTCATTTGTAAAAACGAACTTAAACTTATTAGATAGTTGAACTTGGTGATATCCCCATTTTTTGCTGCGTGTGCTAGAATTGATATTATGCTGGAATGCAAGAGTTTAAATGCTTAATATAAAAAATATGTCTGGTATCTGAATACCCTATTCATACGTGTACTCACTTGTGATGCAAACATGTCTTGTGGTTTATTTATTCCAGCTAAGTATTGGTATGAAGAAGCAACCTAGTATTAGTAATAAAGGAATTCCTCTTATTCATGTCCTGTTCATGACCATTTTCACTTTTCCTTTTTTGCTCGACCATGACGGAAAACCATACATTGTGTTTGATTTATCTGGTTTAATGTCATACTTGATTCGTTAAAATGTTACTCATAACTTTTAGCTGAGTAATAATGCGACCGTTTCTGCAACTGTAATACAACCCTTTAAACCGACAATGCCGGTATATCATGTGTTATAAGGATGCCATTTCCAAATTCCCTTTCATGGTAACTTATCAGATCGTCAATGAAAAGACTGAACTTTATCATTGAGCTAACACAGCCTTGTTTGGTACAACTGCACATGGTAAAACGTCTTAGATGCCATATGTCGATGCTAATACATTATTATAATTTGATGTTCATCTCTTTAAATGTTGAAAACAATGAGCTGTTTTCGACGAAACCCGTTCACACTACAATTGTGTGGTGAAATATCGTACACTTTCTTTCAATTTGAGAGGAAAATGTAAAAACTTCCTCTCAGTTTAGATAAATATTTCTGAATCATATCTTGGAGGCTAGGTACGTTGTCTGTTATAGTATAGCCTTGTCTTAAACCTTCCTGGGCCTCATTTAGTATATGACTATCTTCTGCCCAGTATGTCAGGCGATTACCTAAAGGTTTATGAACAGTGAGGTCAAGCTTTTTATTTTTGAGACAACCATGCAATTATTTGGAATCTTTTAGGGTCCATTTTATGTATATGATAAATCAAACTATCACACCACTATGCTGGGAATTGACCAGATGCAAATATCTTATTCAACAGTCTTTGCAGAGGAGTCAACACACTTTCGACCATGCATTAGTACATTTCAATACAAAGTCATTTCAACATCGGGCGCTCTGTTAGATTAAATATAGATTAAAAAGTATTCTTCTTCACTGTTATCGAAATCTAACATCGAATTATCTCGTTGTCAAACTGTTAATAACTTCACTGTGTAACGTTGGTGTAATTAGTGTTGTTGAAAAGAGACTTAAAGTAAGTAAAGCACTCATAACTTGATGAACTATGGGGTTTTATTATAGGTACTGAGTCGTTCATTTATTGTCATGATTGATTGATTGGGGTTCAACACCGTTTTTAACAATTTCTCAGTCAAGTCACGACGGCCAGTTCACCTACTCATGTGTTTTCTGGTTTTCACACACCCGTTTTCCTTGCAACATTCCTCCCAAGCAACTGGCTGTTTTCCGCACATAGACTTTGCCAATTGGTGGAAGACCAATGACGCGTGTCTCATTGACTTTTGTCAAACGTCTGAAGGAAAGTTGGCAGAGCCGGGATTCGAACTAACAACCCCTGGATTGACAATCTGTGTCGCTTCCGACTGAACTTCCGAGGCTCGGTTTATTCTCATGAAGTCCCCTGCCTATTTATAATTTGTGTATATGTCTTTGGCGAAGTATGTTTATTACTCTCTGTAAGTGCGAATAAAGTCCCATTTCAACAAGTCCAGTCATGTATAACATTTGTATGAAGAGCAGTGTATTGTTTGGCCTTTTTATATGTGTTCATATGGCACGTATCTGTGTAAATGTAATTGTATATAACAGGAAAATGATCTGTCAGATCGAATTCACCATCATGAAAGGTTTCTTTGTTTTCGAATAAATCTGATGATGTTAGTAAATAAAAATTCACACTTGCCCTTTATTAGCAATATATATATATAACATTATTGTACCTCACGTGACTTTGTTATGTTAAATTATCATATACTCATCGTGAGCAATTTCTTAATGTCTCATGCTAAAAGAATGAATGTATATTGTTTTATGGCGCATCGACAGTTCAGGTCATTTAGCGGTGCATTTAAATAAACATGCTAAAATTACGTTGTTGACCGATTAAAAGTATACTGTTACATGACATGTACGTATATGACGTCATTTCAAACAATTACTTCACCGTTTAGACGCGCGTGCCATGTAACTGGATACTGTTCATATGTGGTGTTATATTGAATTACCCATGTTCACCTCAAGAAAGGGTACAGAAAACAACAGAATAAGCTTGTAATTTTGTTCGGTAAAATAAAATAAATATTGCATGGCTTCTGGTGTGACACTACATACTGTCAAGATTCGGGTAAATACTGTTAATCTTGGCTTCGGAAACAGTATCTTCCTCGTGTTGTGTACTGTCACACTGGAAGCCATGCATTATTTATATAGTGTAGTCACCGTTTATTTTATTGAATATACCAATTAACAGATGGATTAGTTTTGCACAAGACAGTTGAATGAGGATATTGCCAATCCGGTTCAACTGTGCCACTAGTGGATCGCGATAGACAACACAGATCCACTGGATAGTTTTCCATATCGTTCATATCAGCAATGTTAGGATTAATTTGAATTAAATAACGATTTGGAAATCATATGTAGTTCAGCATATTTACACACTCCCAAAACTGCTTAGGGTTATAACAGCTCTGCATAAGCCATATTCGTCTATGTCTCTCTGTAGGGTTTTTTCGCTCAACATACATTCTTGAATATCCTTTTTGTCGTTATATAATCTTTGAAATTGTCGACAAAATTTATTGGGCGAAGTAAGCGTAGTTTATTTTTTTTCGTAATTTGCGTCACTTCCCTCGTTATCCGTCCAATCCGGTCGTTCATAAACATTGCGTATTTAAGAACTGGAATTTGGTGTTACTTTCATGAAGTCTCCAACCTTTTTGTAAATGGTGTATATTTCTTGCGAGGCTTGTAAATAAATCTCTGTATGCACGAATAAAGCTCCATTTCATAAATTGACGGCTATTGTATCATTTCTATGAAGAACAGTGTATTGTTTAGCCCTATTCTATATTTTCTTATGGCGCGTGTCTATGTTATTGAAAGTGCATATAACAGAACAATGGTTTGAAAGATCGTATTCAGCAGCATTAAATTCGTATGTTTTCGAATAAATCTGATGATGTTTGTAATTAATCAAACACACTTGTCACTTTTTTAGCTATATACGTATATAAGTATAGTCACAGTTTATATCATTAAATATACAAATAAATAGATAGATTTTTGTACAACAAAGTTGTATGAGGGAATTGCCAATCCTGTTAATATTTGTGCCTCAATTTGATTGCGGTAGGTAACACAGATCCCCTGGATAGTCGATTAACTCGTTAAATATATAATTGATGTTATCGTCAGGGATAAAATCCTTAAAATCGTTCACACTTGCGTTAACAGATTTGTATATCCTTGCAGTGTGACACTAAACAAAATCCATTTGCCGTTTTGTATATTAGATGACGAAAGACGCACAAGTAGAACGAAATTAATTGAACTTGATCTATTAAAATCAAGCCTTCTTCCCAACATTAAAACCCAGGTCTGATTCTCAAATGAAAAGGGTTTTTATTTCAGAACCTAGTTCTGTTTTGAATCTAGAAAAAAGCTGCTGGTATGGGTGGGGGATATAAAGTAGAGATTTACTTTCAATGAATAGTCATCTTATCTTCAATAATAAACTTATTGCACATTTTTTTCTTGAAAAGAAGGGACTAAGTCCAGGATTGTATTCCGATAATTATTTAATTGGCGGCCTTCGGATTATAGGTTTTTTGATCAAACACAAGGCTGTAGTATATAAATCAACACTTCGCCACACTTATGCCTAGATAACTTTCAATTGCGACTGTGGCAGATGTGTTGTATATTGGAAAGTGTTAACATAATTAAGTGGTATCGTTAACAAAACTTGTCGAACCGGGCAATTTGTGGTCTTAACTTTGTGCCCCGTTAAGACGCTTTGTGACGCATCTAAAGCAGACGAACTTAGAAAACATTGTGACAAAAGGAGAAAAATGCTTATGACGAGCAAAGAGCAAAATCTATCTTATGCCACAATGTCTTCAAATTGAAGAATTAATTATGCTTTAATTCCTAGAGGTTTCCAATATCTTTCCAACATTGTTTCAAAGTCATCTTTTTCACTTATGTTGTATGTTGGAAAGGGTAAATGCATCTGTTCAGCCTTAACGAATCACAGTTTGCCTTAAACAATAAGTGTACGTCAATATAATTTTACAAAATTGTAGAGTCTACAAGTCCCTGATTTGTCAGACGCACCTTGTTTATCAGTATAAATAATATCTAGCCTTCTTCTTACAGTTTTAGGAATAACAAATGGTCAAGTAATTAACGCCGGAGCTGTCGGGCCGGGGACTCATGGTTAAATGCTAATGGGCAGTGCAGATTTCCTAGCCTAGTTTGTCACCCTGAGATCATGAATAAATGTTCTGTAGACCTGATATATTTGAGATACTGTTGAAAACGGCGTAGTTCCGAATAATACAAATATCAGCCAACACCTTATTCCAATTTTCTTTCAAGAATCATATTCCTTTTTACGAAAACTCACCAGACCCTTCTCTGTGTCCACTCATTTTTAAAAACAATACCAGGCATATACACAAAACCTGTAGCACATTTGTTCAACACCATTTTATTACATTTATATGATCCGGTTACTCAGAGCTATTCTAACTCATCCAATAGTCTTGTGTTTGCATCACTCACTTTGAGTTATGTTGCTAAATCTAATTCTTCCTCTTTTCAAATTCAACTTTAATTTTTCTTTCTGGATATTCTGTTATTCCTTCAATGCTATTTGTCTAGCTATTAATTCAACATTTGTTTGTCCCTCTTTCAGTTTTTCTGTAGAAATATGACTTGACAAGCTCAATGCTTTACTGCTTAAGCTATTCTGTGACTTATCACCATCTATATATTGTTGTAAGACGGGTGCAGGAGGCTAGTGTTCATTAAAAATCACTCTTCAGCAGTGTGTTTCATTCTAATACATGTGTAACTTACTTTATCTAGAATAGCTTTTTGAGAACTGAACAATCTCTGATATCCGTCATGTGCCATCAACGAGGCCTCATTACTGTTCAACCATTTAAGATAGTTCTGTTTCACTACTAATATGTCACTACTTTCTCTTAATAGATCTTCCAAAATCTCTGTATAAGAGACCAAATTAGCTAGAAGTCTATTTCTTTCCTTTTCTTCAAAACTGTTGGTGTACTGTAACCCCCCTGTCTGTCATGGTCCTCTTTCGGCTACTCGTGTCTTCCTCTGAGAGTTACTTTCCTTCATCGTGATTTTTCAATCAAATGTGTTAATGTTGTACTGGCAAGGGTTAGGAAGACATAACCAGTGGCTAATGCGTATCCCGGTGATCTTTATTTGATATACGATTAACAGCAATAAACATAAAAGGTCAATCAGTATATATTATACTAATCGTAAACTTTCAGTATCTAAAACTTAAATACGTGTAGCAATACACATAATATATGAATTAGATACATTACTCTACAAAACCGTCTTAAATGCGTCTACTAATCTTTAAAGCTCTTTTAAATATAACAAATTGTGTTTTCCTACATCGGATTACGCATTATCTTATTTAGTATTTCACGATTCGTTACACGAATCAGAAACTGTTTATCGAACCTTTGACGTTAACCATTTCAACTTAAGATAGTAGCAGGTCACGATAACAACTGTCATAGATGTCCAAGAACACACTCAGTATCACAATATGAGACATGACACAAGGGAGACAACTCTCCGTAAACTTAACACATAGCTTCCACATCAAAAACATCAACAGATCGAATTGGTATTAAATTGTGTCATGACTGCAATGACAGTACCCAATTTATAACCTCACGATTACGTGTGCTCTTGATGAAGCTATTTTAAAGGCAAGACGGGAACCATCACTTTGTTATGTGTATTATTAAATATTTGATATACATAATGAAGTGTTTTATCCTTGCTTGGTAAACATGAGTAATGAGTGATGGTGTCATGACAAGACGGGAACCATCACTTTGTTATGTGTATTATTAAAGATTTGATATACATAATGAAGTCTTATATCATTGCTTGGTAAACATGAGTTATGTGTGTTGGTGTAATGACAAGACGGGAACCATCATTGTGTAGTGTGTACTATTAAAACTTCGATATACATAATGAAGTGTTATATCCTTGCTTGGTAAACATGAGTTTTGTGTTGATGTAATGACAAGGCGGGAACCATCATTTGTAATGTGTACTATTAAATCTTCGATATTCATAAAGAAGTGTTATATCCTTGCTCGGTAAACATGAGTTTTGTGTTGGTGTAATGACAAGACGGGAACCATCATTTTGTACTGTGTATTATTAAAGATTTGATATACATAATTAAGTGTTATATCCTTGCTTGGTAAACATGAGTTATGTGTTGGTGTAATGGCAAGACGGGAACCATCATTTTGTAACGTTTATTATTAAAGATTTGATATACATAATTAAGTGTTATATCCTTGCTTGGTAAACTTGACAGGAAACTTACACTCTTATAATCTCTTTACCACACTGGTTGTTTAGTATGTCAAAATACTCGAACTGATGATAAATAATTGTTATTCAGACAAACTTCATTATCACTTATTTGCACAAATATCAATGATATTTTTGGTTCAAATGAATCAAGGTTTGTATTTGTGTATTGTATTTATTCAAAGGATTTAAAGAAATTAATGCAAATGGAGGAGGCAGTTGCAACAGTGATGTAGATGTCATCACTGAGGCGGACACGTTTTTTAAAATCCTTGTGGTATATAATTTTAAACACTTTGCTCTAATTGCACCACTGTACGATGCAACTCTATTTTACTATGAACATTATACACGATATTCTTTAAAAGAAAATTAAATTATTCTTAAAATGCGTATTTTGATAATAATGTAAATAATCTTCGGTAATGCATCCAATAGTCCGACAAAAAATCAATTCAATGAAAGCTGATAGAAAAATAGTTGTGTGACCGAATGCAAGAGTAAACACCCCGCTATCTAAAGTTATCTAAGGATGAATGCATTTTTGTGTGGCTTGAAAACGAAGAAGGCCCACAATTTCTTTAAAATCTCCCCTGGCGCTGATCTCAATTCAATGAATTTAATCGTGAAATTATTTTTATAATTGTATATACAAATAATTCTTGGCCGAGACATGATACAAAGGATCCTATGGGATTTTTTCGTAGCTGAAGAGATTAAAATGGCCAAATGTTGGCTAATGGAGTTATGCTAACTTTGCCCTATTCGCTCGCAACAAAATTACTTCACAAAGGCAAACAAGTATTTATAGATTCACGACCATCCTCAAACCTAAGTACCTTGTCCATTACTTTTAATTTTTTTAAACAATTTTAAACAATTAAATGCATGTCCTTGTTAATACGGCTTGCAAGTGTCTTAGACAAGTGTATGTATCTCTTTCCTAACATGGTATGTAAATCCTTTGACACTTATCGGCAATTTTCTGTGGATACGATATGTCATGTGATATACAAATCAGTATCTTGTCGTAAACACGGTACGTTAATGTCTTAGGTAGTTATCAGTAACATAATATAGCAGGGAAATCTTTGTAAATTATAACAGATCAAACGTAATAATGTGATATTCACAATCTCAAATATGTTTAATCGCATCCAATGACTCACTGGTTTTTACTGTCTCTTCTTTTTTATTTCAAACTCAAACTATTTTCAATGCAGCGTAACTTAAAAGGCTCCGCTGTACTGTGTTCTCTATTGAAACTGGAATGATTTGCAGGCAATACATAAGTGAGTTAAATCTTAATCAACGAACACTCGAACACGTCGATAACTCGATGTAATTTCCCTTCGATGCCGAATTATTGAGAGACCAGTTTATTTGATGACACGTTTTCATATCTTGAGCTTTGATAGAGGAAGTTCAATGAGTAAATCTGTCAAACGTCTCCATTGTACTGATTTAAGAATATCAATACAAATTATGATTTTACTGTCAATGCCTCACTATCCTGTTTGCATAATTACTGTCAAGGTCTAACAACCTTGTTTACGTGTTCTTTTAAAACTATTCTTCCTCGTCTTAACAAAGTTTGACACCGTTTATATTTAATATAATACCATAAATACAATATTATCAATAGACGAAATCCATCAGGCCTAATCCGTGGTTCAAATTATAATTTCGTTTTATGTTTAGTTTAAACGCCGTCTTTAACGATATTCTAATTAAATCACGCGTTCAGATCACGGGGACTTCATACAACACTCTTCTTATCAGACGACTGGCCGTCTTTCCATATAAACTATGTGGTCCATTGGTGGCAGACGACTGAACACCTTCCCATATAAAACATTTGGTTTAGTGGTGGCAGACGATTGACCATCTTCCCATATAAACCATTTGGTTTATTGGTGGCAGACGATTGACCATCTTCCCATATTTATCATCTGCTCATTGTTGGCAGTCGATTAATCACCTTTACATGTAAATAATTTGGTCAATTGGTGGCATACGACTGTCCAAATTCCCATATATACATTGTCGTCCATTAGAAGCAGACTAATGACCACCTTCCCATAGTCACCATTTAGTACATTGGTGGCAGACTAATGACCACCTTCCCATAGTCACCATTTAGTACATTGGTGGCAGACGAATGACTATCTTACCACATATACCATTTAGTACATTGGTGGGAGACTAATGACTATCTTACCACATATACCATTTAGTACATTGGTGGGAGACTAATGACCATCTTCCCACATATACCATTTAGTACATTGGTGGGA
>JAUELF010076471.1:0-16230 GCA_031471495.1 Clinocardium nuttallii | reverse complement strand
ATAATAAAATTTAATTGCGCGCTAAATGACCTTAGCTGTCGATGCGCCATAAAACAATATACATTCATTCATTCCCATGCACTGTAGTTTCTCTGATTAAAGGCGAACAGGTAAACATTCTGATGAGACGGTGTGTGTATCGGGAGTCGAGATTAAAAGCCTGGTTTGCTCGACATTTCAACAAGAGCAACGCGGCTAGCAATAACGAGGAAGAATCGGTCGATGTGCAGTACTTTCAATGCAAATAGTGTACCTTAGTTAAGAAAGTGAACTGTCGTCATGGTTAGGCCCATGGTTACTTCTTTGTCGATTCTGATAACTGTTCAACTGTTTCCCACAAAAGTATTTTTTGCCCACGCATAGTAGATTTAACGCCGCTTTCATCAATTACGACGTTACATGTACTACTGAAACCTGCATGTTTATCTTGTCACTTTCGAGCCAGTCGTAATGCTAACCCACAATACTGAGTGCAAGGATTGAAAGCTATTTCTACCATATTTCAGGGTAATTGGTATGACCCGGCAGTTCCGGTTATGGTCCTTTAATTGCTATTTAGTATGATATAGGACCGAGCGTATCATGGCTTTTTCTCAGCAACCACTAGGCTGAAGTCAATTATACTTAATGGGTTTACTAACAAGGGGAGAGTGTAAATTATCACCATGTCCCGACTGA
The DNA here is from genome assembly GCA_031471495.1 of Clinocardium nuttallii. NCBI lineage: Eukaryota > Metazoa > Mollusca > Bivalvia > Cardiida > Cardiidae > Clinocardium > Clinocardium nuttallii. The sequence continues at coordinate 15,552 of JAUELF010076471.1, read as the reverse complement.
ATTATTTTTCACAGAATTATGGCCCTTTCAATCTCTGTTTAGTATGATATAGGACAATTCATGTTCGGGCTATATCTCAGCAATTACCTTTAACTTCATATAGTTTATTAAAGCACCATTCCTGTGTCCTCGCTGTACTTTGGGGAGCATCCGTGGTTTTGCCTGATATTAATAGTAAAGGTAACTTTATTCTAACTGTTGCTGATAGAAACTGATTTAAGTTATATTATAGTTTATAGCAAGCTTTCATCGCTCTCGCTTATGGGTAGAGGTATATAGTAATGATTCCGGAGACAGGAAATACACAGGAGGCGAAACGTGTCTGTTAGGGTTACTCTGCGCTGCATGCTTATGCTGATCTAGGTCGATGCTTTACGCAGAGCCCATAATGTTGGTCTTCTCGTGGGACGGCTCATATATGGTTTGCACCGATTGTAAAAGCATTAACGGTGGTTTTCGTAGAGCATCGCACTAATGTTGTTCAAATGGTCTTTAAAGCCAATAAATAAACTTTGTTTTGCTTTAGATAATAAGTGGTGTTGACGGGTGTATCTGTTCTTGCATAATTTAAAAATAAATGTCATGCTCGAGTTCAACCCACTAGGATCAGGGCACGAAGTTTTAAAAATATATCATTACACCACTGAGGCGGTAGAAAAAGGATATTTATAAAGATTTCATGATCACTAAAGGCCGATACACATCCTGGATTCCTGCGCAGGCAGATCCGGGCCGACACATTCCGTCTCAGGCTGATAGAAATACAGAAATGAATCATGAAACTGATCCGTGTCGCTATTGTACGCACAATGTTGGGTTTCTCATGGGACGGCTCAAATATGTGAAATAACTTCAAATAAGTGATTTTTTGACCAATGAAATGTATATAGTTTGGTGAAGTGAATAGATTTTACAGCGAGACTAGTCGGAAAGAAAGCACTTTTCACATTGCCCAAAAGAACTGGCCCGATTTGAAAATAATATCGCACAAATGTTACATGGGTGACGTAGTATAGAATATTAAAATTATTCCGATCCGTTTCAAAACATGTCCATCAGGGATCGGAGCCGCTTTGACTGTTTAAAGTAAAAACATTGAAAACTGCGAAGTTCTGTTTAATCAGGTGAGCAACATAGTGCCATCATGCCCCTCTTGGTTCACATACCATTATGTTTACATCGATAACTTGTTTAAATTACGTTTATTGTATTGTCTAATCCACGGGAAAAGAGAGATTTAAGTAAGAGGCAAATTTCATTTGAGCCGTAACGCGAGAAAACCAACAATATGGCATCTGCGTAATGTATCGACCAGATCAGCCTGCGCTGTCGGCGCAGACTGATCTGGGCCGACACATTCCGTCTCAGGGGGATAGAGGTATAGAGTAATGATTACTAAAACAGAAAATCCACAGGAGGCGAAATGTGTCTGTCCGGGTTAGCCTGCGTGGCATGCTTAGGCAGATCTCGGTAGACATTTTACGCAAAGTACACGCTGTTGGTTTTCTCGCGAGACGGCTCATTTGCCGTCGAAAACAATTCACGAAAAGATCAATCGGGTGTAAACAAATTATAAAATCAATTTCAATCCCCAAATAAAACATGTCATTTATATTTGAAAAACCAATTGTAGGGGGTATGTTACTTGTATGGAGATCCGATCGAGTCAATATAAATGTTATAATAACTTATTAACGGTTTTTATGTATTTGCAGTACATTTAAACAATCCTTCCCAGGTTTATTTGGGATTTAGGTTTTCTGTGTCATATCTAATAGAGAAAACGAATCGCAAAACATGTGCGACCAGTGTAGATCCTGAACCAACACTGTTCAAACATGCGAACTTGAAACTTTTCCCCTGGACAGGTTCATTAATCAAATCATGTTACAAATACAGGGAGGCAGGTCCTCGTTACAGTACTAAACTCTGTGACCGCTCAGCACGAATCTGCTTCCGATGTTTGTTAACATTAGAAACGACATTTGGAAAAGAAAAGTTCTGAAACAAGTATGAACATATACATATTTAATGTCATAAATTTCATTTTTTATATATACAAAATTACCAAAATACAAAACAACTTTATTTGTTCTGAAATGTATGCATATTACGTTTATCAGTTAATGGCCTAACAATTATTATTTTTACTGTAGAATATTATTTAATTCAAATGTACATATTTTCGGAAACTTGTATTACTTTGTGAAATATGGAATATAACTAGAAACATAATTATAATATTTTTTCAATACAGGCCAAGCTCTCATTCTTAACAGTTTAGCCCGAGTTTCAAATAGCCTTTACCACTTATTTCTTCGAAGAACGATTTCAATTGGCATAACTATATATAACAGGTTATGATCAAAGTAATTTAGTACCCTTATATTTGGGATCGCTTTTGATTTATCCTACTAAGTTACATTCTAGAATGGAATTTTTAAAAATAAAATAATTATGTTACGAAACCGAAGCAAATAATGAAAAAAAGTTAAAATAAATTGTAAAACATTGGCTTGAGTTAAAAGTGGCTCAAATTGAACCTAAACCGCTTTTCCAATGATGTTTTTCAAAATAGGCTCGCTATGATGACTTCACGTAGGCCGGTTCTAGGAAAAGGTTAATATAACGAGTAGAAAATGCTTTGCATGATTTTAACGCTTTTTTGGCGGAAGCGATTTTGTGAAACCTGTGTCGCCAGTATAGAGCCAGACCAGCCGGCACATCTGCCCTCTTATTACAGGCTCAAGCGTTGGCTGACCAACTCAACACTTTTATCATGATATTCCTACATTTGCTATGGACTTTTCCAAATTCGAAGATAGACAACACAAAAACATTGAAAGGGTAAAATATTTCTAAAATATGCAAAGAACCTAACTAAAACAATGAATTATGTTCTTTGAAATGTATTACACGTCGAGAGTTTGGTCGATACGATACTCAACTATCTAGATAATGAGCGTATTTCAAATTCATATGTGTTCCATAAACCCTATATCGTTGGTACTCTAAAGAATCGCCTGAATGAAACTATTGTATTGGGCGAAGACACTATGAACCCGTCAATGGGTAAAATATGTTGGCTATTGTTATCAGTTCAGATCTTGATTAGTATGTGCTCCCATACAGTCTGATCAAGACATGTACTGTTAATAGATAATTTACATTAGCTCGTTAGAACGAAAATGCCAACTTGCACATTTTCCCACGGACGAGCAAAAAGTGTTAACTTGGTAATAAGATGGTTCGAGAAAACTACTCTTTCTATTCAGTAATTAATTCGATAGCAATAAAGTTTCATTCATTATTGACTAAGAACATAGAAGCCCAAACGAAGCATATTGTATTATCCTTAATCCTTATATGTTACTTAAACCCTATAGTGTAGGTTCTCGGCGAGACAATTTTTTAAAGTATCCATAATATAATGTTCAATTGATAACAAGAAAAATATTTTGAAATATATTAGTTTTCTCATCCGTATGTACATTATAAGTCTCTTGTCACAAAGTTTCATTCATTATAGACTCCGAATACAGAAGCACTGCAGAAGAGAGTTTCATTTTCCATTGCATATGTTGCGTAGCTATCCAGTTTGTTGTCCCAGGCACATCGGCTCGAGACCATCGTGCACTGGTCCTTTTTTTCGCCAATGTGAACGACAACGATTACCTTATACCGATCAAATCTGAGTCTTTTTACCCGGTCCTTGATTTCCTCGCTCAAAAGTTTAGACAAATTCGAACAGAATTTCGGATGATAATTCATTGAGTTCATTCTGGCATCCACTACCTCCTTAATTACTTTCTCGACCCTCTCGCAGTTGAATTTCCGCTGGGGTTCCATGCGATAGGACGGTTCCCGTTGTATATTGAGGGACGTGGAGTAACGAGAGGAACCATAGGTGCTGTTCGTGCGGCCATATTTATGAGTTAGATTCCTCGTGAAGCGTTTGGCAGCTAAAAGACCTAGGAGGCTTGGACCCCGACCGGACTGTGAGAGGGAGAGTTTTGACTGTATAGAAGGGGCTGATTTCTGGGAGTCTTTAGATGAGAGAGTGGTGTTCTGTCTACTCGGTCCTTGGGGTACCCCTACAATCTGGGGCTCAGCGGGAGTCGCACTCTGCACCAGCCTCTTCATCATTTTGTCCTTTCTGCTCCGTGCGTGTTTGACAATAAATCTCAGATCAAGTCCTGATAAAAAAAAGGCTTGCTTCCACGGATCAGTGATAAGTATAATACAGACAAAACTATCTTCGCCTATATATAATCAAATGTTTCCAACATTAATGATTTAATTACCAAATTTTACTTTGTTTTATATCTTATATCGTTTCTTTGTTGTCCTTTTGATTTTGAATATTCTTCAGTTAGAACGGCACTACAAAGTAACACTTCTATTTGATGGTATCTTCTGAAAACGCGACCAATTGCGATTTATGTTCCACAAATAATTGAAAACATGAAATATATACTTTTTCACTCACTCACACAAATGTCCCGCACCTTTAAAATTCACTGTGCTAGAAAGAAGAATTATTGCCGATGTAATATAACTGCATATTTTAATAGCATCCTGCTTTAACTTCACACTCTTTGTAAAAACGCAACTATTTAAATCTCTTTTAAAATGTATGTTGACTTATTCAATGATCCAACTGTTTTCACAGTCATTCACTTCATTAAAACAGTGTTCTCTACTGCAAAACGTATTTTGTTTTGTTTCCTATGATTAATTTATACCAACGAGTTGAAGTTCCTATCCGATCTTGACTCGATGTAGACATAAAGTGGCGTTGCTACGCGATTCGACCACGCGATGAGATTCTAATTTTTATACCAGCAAGGTTCAAGTGGATCCGAGTCAATCAAACACTCGACAAATCGATATCGCCTAACGTCTCCTTCGTCGCTTCCTTTACTCTCAATTTCCCACACTCTGTAACACGTTCGTCGATCCGACCCAAAGACACGTCTACATACAGTACATAACTGAACATAATTGAATATTTGAAAACAATGCAGGAAAAACAGAAATGTATTACTCATAATGTGCATTTATTCCCACTATGTTTCTAATCGATTTTAAAATACGCACATATTGGTCAATATATCAACTTTAGGATTTTGAAGACAGACGACCTGTGAATATTTTGTTGCAGATTACTCTTGGAAACGTCATGGGAAAGTGAATGATAGCTTATCAGCAGGTTTATCTTTTTTCTAATAATAGTCCAATGTTGTTTTATCAGAAAAGTATCGACCCGGATCAGTCTAAACATGCCGTGCAGGCTAACCCAGACAGACACTTTTCGCCTCTTGTTGATATTCTGTTCTATGAATCAATTTATCTATCCCTCGGAGACGGAATGTGTCGGCCCAGATCAGTCTGCGTTGACCGCGCAGACTGATCTGGTCGATACATTACGCAGATGCCATAATGTTGGTTTTCTCGCAGGACGTCTCATATGCGGACGGACGGTAAAGACTCTGGTGAGCGTGTTCGTCTTATTTATACGCAGATGCATTAACCCTTCCCCCGCCTACAACAGACTTTGATACCATCTTTTAACAAAGGTTGAACTCCCTATCAATGAAAAGCGAATTATTGAAAAATGATGAAAACATCGTGACAAAAAGGAGAAAAATGCTTGTTTGAGGCAATTGTTCCTTTTGTCACAATGTTTTCAAAAATCATCTGCTGCAGAAGCATCAGAAAGCGTCCGTATCTGAGAATGGGTTAAAGGAAAAGTCAAATGTTAACAGATGAAGCATCCCTACAGTAATTCATTCTATTTTAAACGCACTGCTTGCTGAAATTGCGATCTTCTACAGTTTATTTGAATTGAAAACTTGAATAAATACGTGATGCCATCTCGAATACAATTAAATCAATTCCAGTATTCAATACAAAAGAAGAATGAATCTGACCTGATCTTCACTCTTCACTCTTCACTCCGTTAACTCTGTACATGACACAGGCTAGTTATCACTTTATATACAGATCACTTTTGATAACAGTGTGGGGAAAAAGAAATTGCTCAATTTCTGCTAAAGCCACACTGTTTTCAATCTTGTATCACAATTATACATTCATTTTTTTCTATAATAAACCAGCAAATGTTCTATCTGGACGTTATTTGTACCTGATGAAGTACAAGTAGAGATATGTTAAGTATATCGTGTACTTAGCTTGTAATTGATAATCAATCAAAAATAGCCCCAGACACGAGGGTGCTATGCCGGGACGTAAATACCATTATACAGCCATCAAACTGGCGCATAAAAACACTAATTGAGTCCGTGCATGAAAAAAGGTACACGTAGTATATTGTGAACAGTGTTTATACTGATCAGCCAGTGTATCTACAAAGTCTGATTAAGACTAACACTGTCCGCACATTACATACACAACGTTGTAAACATGTTCTGACATCTTTTTTGTATTCTGATGTACATGTTGATCTGAGCCTACACTATTCAGAAACGAAAACGTATACATTCTGTCATACACTGACTCAATTATTCTTGTCGCCAATTTATGTCGTATCATATACCTTTCCTTTCTTTAAAAATGCGTTTTTGTGAATGTTTCTTTCATTGGTATGGGTAATTCTATATGTGTGATGGTCCTACACAAAACGGTTATTATTTTTTCTGAAATTAAACCTTTCACTGATACATTTTTTATTATAATGTTGAAGACATCTTCGTAATATATTGTAACATCTGGAAAAAGGTAGATCTGAAACCGAGTTGTAGAAATGTGTGGATTTCAATGAGAGTGATAGGCAGACAGCGAGTGGGAGACGGACATACTGAGAGAGGAAAGGAGACAGACGGAGTCAGAGAGACGGAGATATATATGGACGTTTTATAGTGTACTAAATAAGTGCACGGATATTTTAATGACAACTAAATATATGCCGTCAATCTCACATTACTTTGTTGTACAGTTTATATATAATTAACGACAGGTATTATTAGTTATAGCAGCAAATAATTAAATGTAAATATTTTACTTGCGAATGTGATCTAAGATAAAACATGACAATAGGTTCTAATAATTTTCCTCATTCAGACGGGTTTATATACCTCTTTTGCAGGCAATTTATGAAACCCCGTGTCAGAAAAGGACAAATGAAATTATTAATAAAAGTTAAACCTTTACAAAAAAACGCTATTTCATTTTCCTGTCATATTTTCAATGCAGACGACACTCTGTAGAAACCATGGCGTGTGTGTTGGCTTGTTAATATGGTGTTATACGCCAATTTCACTAATTATTCAGTTATATCGCGGCATTTACTTGGTAAGTCACCAGTACCAATGGTCCATTTATCCTCACCAGCCAGTCAGGCGTAACGCTCATCTTACAATTCTGAACTTCAATAAATAAAATCCATTGCTTCCCCGGTCGGGGATCGAACCCGCGACCTCCCGCATCCGAGGCGGACACTCTACCAAGTATATATTCAACCGTGGCGATCCATATCGCTCAAACGATTCCTCTGATTAGAAATGAACGCGATGAACATAGTATTGAGGCGATGACAATTAGGGGTTTTGTTGCATCAGCTGTAGTTGAAGTTTCCGTTGAATCAGTGATACTACATCCCAACCTTCTGTCCACATGTTATATATATCTACATGTAGATGGTTTTTTTGACAATAATGTCTATACAGATTGTAGGCTTAACGCATGCGTCTAAAAGATCCCAATTTGCTAGACATGGCTTGAAACCCTTTCCAACTTGCAGACGCATCCTCAGCAGACGTCTTTTGAAAACATTGTGACAAACGGTGAAGTTGCTCATAACGAGCAATTTCTACTTATGTCTTCATGTTTTCAGTTCCATTCACTGATTATATTTAAATCGACAGAGCATTTTTGCCAAGATGTTTTCTAAATCGTCTGCTGCAGATATGTTGAGAAAGTGTTAATTGAATGCAGCATGGAAGTTGATGAGCTGGGCAAACTAACCTGGATTTTCCTGGGACAGACCACAGTTGTGGAAAAGATATGAATTATCTAAATATGATATAAAAGTATTCAGAACAAAATCTTTATGCATCGAGATGTTCGAGTGATAGTCACATATTTATTCTGATTTCCTGTATGTATTGTCAGACTCATCTATACTGAAATGTGCATTATGAAAAACTATCAATTGATAAAATAAAACACAGAAAACAGCGTAGCAGCCATTTTGATTTTTCTAATCACATGTCTGTTCCAGGAAATAGTTCGAGTTATCGCATGTTCGAGTTACCGTGAGTTCGTTTTACTTCTCATATATTTCCTACAATGTTTAAACAGAAATTAGAGCTACATTTTTGAAAATATAGTGAAAAGGGGATCAGCTTTTCACAACGAGCAACTCCTTTTCATACAATATTTATTTCTTTAACCAGAATTTATGATTACTTTAGATTTTTTTTAATTTTAAAGAAAAATTCGAATATTTTGAACATGTTTTGCGGTGTTGAATGCAATTTGTTGTCTTATGTTTTCTGTTCTTCTGTTTTCTAGAAATGCCATATCCGACCATTTCAAGTTATGGAATGTATGTAATCAAACCACGGCTTAATCCTTCCGCCCATACAGCAAATCTTCCCCGGACAATGTTGAAAACATCTTTGCGGAGCTATTGAAATCTCTATAAATGCAACTTAAATTATTGAATTAAATACATGGTGGCAAAAGGTGACATGGCTCATAATGAGCAATTTCTCTTTTTGTGTCACCCTGCGTAGCATGGTAGGCACTTAGGGATTACTTTTTTTTGTCCGGCGTCCGTCCGCCCGCATGAGAGAGTACTTGTGGGTGCGTGTTTTTCTTGAAACACCACCCACCACCCTAATAAAGACACTTAGATAAGTAGATTTATGTTTCTTTTATAACTGGAATCTAATTTGCATAGTAATGTTATTTATTCCGTAAAAGCGATGTTATTACGGAATAAACCACAAAGAAACTAATACACTCTCATGAGTATGTCCGTCCGTCCGTATGTTTGTCCGTCACACCTTTTCGTCACACTTTTAATTAGCACGTGCAGGTGACACACGTGCTCCACGGAGCACTCCATTCTAGTTGTCACAGTGTTTTCAAAGGTCGTTTGCAGTTAGGCTTTAAAGACGTCTCTATGTGGGAGAGGGTTAATTTAATTATTTCCCTCGTAAAACAATCTTCACCAGACGACATGGAAAACAACTCATAGGGAAAAAATAGAAAGTTTCTACTATCTATTATAGAAAGTATTTTGTATAGATGTTTTAAAGTCGCCTGTTACAGATGTGTCAAAATGCGTCTTCTTGTGGACATTGGTTAATGTATTTTAAAATAGCAAAGGGTAAAACAATTTAGCATGAAAACAACATTGTAAATATTTAACGAACTGCAATATATCCTTTCGAAAATAGAAATGAAAACAATTAGCTCGATCCTCAAGGCATAATCCTTTAACAGATATATTAGTTTATTATATATCGTCTGAATTGGAAATTTCGGACGAAAAAAATGATATGTTGTGAATTAAATATAGACTTCCAGAAATAATGTGAATGAGCGTTGTATATGTTTTCTTCTATTCCTATAACGTGTCAATCTTGTTTAAAGACATATAACCCACAAGGAAAGAATCTACAGCAGAAGCTTCCGCATCTAGGAAAACATATGAAAAATCTATTTTTTCTCCATTTGCCACATTGTTTTTAACATGCGTGCGATGCGGTTGCATCACGGCATCACGTCACAAGATTAAGTAAGACTTAAATAGCATCATTTGAATAAGAGCCGTCCCTCGGAAAAAACTTACATTGTGGACCATGCGTGAACTCGACCCGGATCAGTCTAAACATGTCGCGCAGGCTTTCACGGATAGACACTGTGGATTATCTGTTTCAGGAATCATTACTATCTCTACCTCTATACCACTGAGACGGAATGTGTCGGCCCGGATCAGTCCTGCGGACAGCGCAGGCTGATCTGGGTCGATACATTACGCAGAGACAACAGTGTTGGTTTTCTCGCGGAACGGCTCATATCAGCTCGTGCATACGCTTATTTTCTCCGTGCATCTGGTCACCGATTATAGCAGCCCCCGTCCGTGAAAAAAGATACACTTCGGTATTTGTGAACATTGTAAGTTCAGATCAGTGTGTACATCTGCACAGTGTTATCAGAATCTAGAAAAAGCTACTAACTAGCTTTTGTAAGTAATGTGTGATCTGGATCTACACTGTTCACAAAAGCTTGGATATTTGCCAATTGACTGGATCTTTCTACCGGGTGTGCTGATTAATACTAGAAGTGTATCCCACTCCTTTCTTTATGATGTGAAAGTCGGAGATTCAACAAGGCCCATTTGTGTATGAAGATGTTTATGTTATCCAGTTTAAATCGCTATTTCAACTTAAACCCTTTCCTATATAAAACCAATTAACAAAACACAATTTTTAAAAAGATATGACAAAAATATGAAATAATCTCAAAAGATAAAATATATAGTTGCAAACAGTGGAAAACATTGCGACAAAATGGAGGACTTTGTCGTTATGAGTAACTTCTACTTTTGCTACAATGTTTTTTGTCAAAAGTCGTCTGCTGTATACACGTCATAATGCGTCTGCAAGAGTGGTAAAGGATTAAAGGCACGAGTTGGTAAAACCCTTGTAATAATATTGACCCATACACATATACAGCTAGATCGAAACTTGCATCTCAACAACCTTGACTTTTCGTTTGTTGTGCAATCGTAACCCTTAAGTTATTTATAAATGTTTATACCCCACGAAATGTGAAAACTATATCATACAACCGTTCCTGGTTGTATTTATCCTTGCACAATCCTTGGTTGTAATGTAGTAGTTTTTGGGTTTTTTAAATGTTTATTTATTGATGACTAAAGCTTGTAGTAACGTTATTATTATTGATCAGAATTTTTAAATTATGTGTATGTGCTACAAGAAAGCAAACAACAGTGATTGTATTGCTGTAAATTTGGAAAATACAAATGTGTTTCTTTAAATATCTATACTGTTTTGTAAAAAACTCCATTACAAAAAATACCAATAGATATGAGTATAGTATGTAGCCTTTTCTTACGTATAACACATCAACATAATATGACTTGGAAAATATGGAAACTCTATTAAAAGGAAAAAAACATTTATTGAAAAAGGTTGAAACGAATTTTGGCCAAATGAGAAATTGCTCATTATGAACAATATTGCCTGCTTATCATAAAGAACTTAATTACAAAAAGTTACGTATAGTACATGTTAAGTCAGAACATATATGTAGGGGTGTGCAAAAAGGGGTTCCTGTTCTATACGCGCGGTTCGGATGTGATATAAATTAAATATCAGCGATGTAGGGTCTTCCTGAGTGTATTTATCAACAGATATCCAGGGACACTTGAATATACGAGACAAATATTTGTCCTTGTAAATCGACCACTCTCATATAAATTCGGTTAACCCTTTCTAACAAACAGACACAGTTTAACACATCTGTGGCAGACGACCTTTGTCAACATTGTGTCGACAGGAAGTCGTGCTCACAGATCTATGAGCTATATTCAATAATTATACGATGTACTTTATTCCGTACGGAATCTCCCTATTTGACCTTGTTGTTTGATTAACAACGTTTTCGTATTCGTTTGCTGCAGCTCTGCTGAACGCGGGAAAATGGTTGAATCGATTAATGTCTAGTCCTATCTTTTGTATGTATCCTGATTAATTCTAAAAGCATCAAGCAACTCTATGGAGTGGTGGTAAGAGGATCTGCTTTAACCCTTTCCCACATACATCTGCAGCAGACGACTTTGTAAACATCTACTAAAGATATGGAAAATCTCCTGCAATGAAGGTATAATTATTGAAAAATAGTTGAAAACATTGTTGAAACAAGAGAATTTTTTCGCTTTGAGCAATTTCTTCTTTTGTCACATGGTTTTCAAGAGTCGGCTGTTGCAGATGCGTCAAAATGCGTCTACAGGGGGGAAAGGGTTAAGAGCATTAGACCACGCTTCAATACATTTACTCAAAACAAATAAAATACAGTGTGTGGAGGGTATCAGTTAGTTCCCTTTGTGTCCCAGAGCTGTTGAAAAAATATTACACTGATTGTCCCAGGGCTGTTGGTATATTTTACAATTGTCCCAGGGCTGTTGGTATATATTACAATTGTCCAAGGGCTGTTTGTATATATATATATATTACAATTGTCCCATAGCTGTTGGTATATATAACAATTGTCCCACGGTTGTCAGGTTAAAACTTGCCAGCATTCTTCGTTATTTACCCAGAAACACGGTTTCTATGGAAACACTATTAACATAAATAAACTGTGATGATGTGTTTCAATCACTTTGTCTTCGACATTTACAAACAATGCCGTTCAAAGTTTGAGTGGGTGCGACATTTTTCTACGCTGTTCTCTAGATCTATAATCATTTGTTATTTCTAAGTAAATAACAACAACAAAATTATTTGGCAATTAGCATGAAATATGCTTTTGGCTTAAATACAAATGTTCAAAATAGATATAACACATATTAATAAGTATTAATCTGTTTTAACTTCTCTTCATTGTACATACAATTAGTTAACATTTATAACCTAAAATATACAATATTGGAGATATGAAAGATAATTAATTAATTAATTAAAAGATAATAACACTATTAATTAATTAAAAGATAATAACACTTCATTTAAATATAAACATATTTTTATGCATATATATATATGCACACATAGAACAATCTATTGCTATAAGATGTGTTATCCGATTGTTTAATATTTAGCATCTTTGTAAAATAATGTAGCAGGTTTTTCCACGAATTGTTATAAAAATCTACATTTGAAAACAAGCAAACTAAATAATTATATTATAAGCAAAGGATATGTTGAAAAGATCATATCTAAAATCACTGTAAACCGGCAATGAAGCATAACACGTAGTTCTTTTTCTACGGAATAAGTTTCTAAATACTTCTGGCAAACCTTCGTATCTGCCAGTTTCAATCCGCATGAGAGCAAATGCCAAGTCGGAATTCGTACAAGGTAGATCGCTGTCTCGGCGGTAAGATCATATTACACTATTCTTCCTTTTGAGTAAGTGTTCCCACTGTCGGACTATTGGTAATGTTCAACCCATTTCTCCTGTCAGTCCGTCAAATATTCAAAGATGAACTTGTCGAAAATGTAGGATAGAAATATTCATGTCATCAAAAAGGTATAGGCAACTAAATGGGTCTACACCTTTCTTCGTGCATACAGCAGGCGGCATTGTAGCAAGTTCTTCTAATGCCAAAGCGTGATCAACTCAGAACTCTTTCATTTTAGTGATTTGCGGTAAATTTTGCCTAGATTGTTTTAAAGTCGTCTGCTGTGCTGACTCAAGATTATTTTTAATATTGGAAACGGTTAATAAATATTTCAGAAAATGTATTTAAAACATACACTAATCTTAAAAGGCATTGCATGTACTATGTTAATGAATGTAATTGATTTTTAAATCATCGCAAGCTATTGGGTTGGCTTATGTCATTATCGGTTTTAAGCATTACTAATATTTAGAAACAAATAGGGGGAGGTGGGGGTTGGGGCGCAATTGTATATTTTGAGCATATTTGTGTGTGTTTTATCCACATTTCTTTCAAACGGCATCTTATGCAAAGCATGTAGTCCATAGCAGCGAAACGATTACATGCTGACGCGGTCTATATTTGTATGATTACTGTCGTTATTATGTTAGTATAATGTGATATATAGTAAGTCTATATTTGTATGATTACTGTCGTTATTATGTTAGTATAATGTGATATAGTAAGTCTATATTTGTATGATTACTGTCGTTATTATGTTAGTATAATGTGATATAGTAAGTCTATATGTGTATGATTACTGTCGTTATTATGTTAGTATAATGTGATATAGTAAGTCTAGTTTTATCGTGTGTATGAGCCGTTCCACGAGAAAACCATTGTGGACTCTGCGTAAAATATCGAACCGGATCAGCCTTAGCATGCCGCGCAGGTTAACCCGGACAGACACTTTCCGCCTAGTTTGGATTTTCTGTTTAAGAATCACTTTTATATAAATCTATCCCCCTGAGACGGAATGTGTCGACCCAGATTATTGTTGGTTTCTCTTAGAACGGCTCATATTTAAATCACTTCGGCGATAAATCATATCCTTTCCTAAAGACAACAAATCTACAGCAGACGACCTTGAAAACATTAAGAGACACAGATATAATTCCCTGTAGATGAAAGTATAGTTATTGAAACGAGTTAAAATCATTGTGTCAAAAGGAGAAAATAGCTCAATATGAGAAAGTTCTCAGTTTGCTACAACGTTTTTAAACGTCGTCTGTTGCAGATGCGTCAAAATACGTCTGCATTTCGGAAAGGTGAAGTATATGAATAAAACTTCCGTTCTATTCTGTTCTATGTGATGGGAGTATATCGGTGTACCGCATGGGGTCTGCGATTGAATCACGAATTAATTCAGTAATTTTCCTTGTGATCGTGTTTTAATCACGTTTAAATTGTTTATAGCGCATTAGAGCCTCACGAATTAATTACGGAGTGAGTTCAAACAGGTAGAAGTGAAGTTTAAACGTTTACTAGACTTACGAATGCTATTATGGACGGTGTTATTTGACGGAATAACGTTACCCCCTTTACCCATCTGCAGGCTCCAGGCGCGTACCCAAGCATACGCACATACTCCAATGCGTATAATTCGTCAGAAAAAAGGTAAACGTAAAAATGCATTAACAATTGAAAATTGATTTTGTTCGAAAATGTCAATAAATCTGCATGTGTGTATATAGCTTATTAGTATTTTTGGTATGACAAAAAGACCATTAATTAACCCTTTCCCTCATATGTCAATTCTGTAGTAGACGACTTTGAACATATTTTTTCAAAACATAGAAAATCTACATAATTAAATTAATGTAGTAATTATCCAGTCTGTTTGACACATCTGCAGTAGACGACATTGGAAAACATTATGTCAAAAGAAGAAATTCATCAAAATGTGCAATTTCTCTTTTCTCCTATATTCAATAATTATACTTTTACATTTCTATCCATCAAAGATAAGGATATCTCGGTGAAAGAAAATTCACAATCGTTGATTTATTAATACTTATTATTGTTATTTCACGCCACAATTGCGTATGCGTGTCCCTCCCTTTTTTCCACGGCCACACCTCATCCGAAAATAATGTGCAAAGTAGGTAAAAAAACAAAAAATAATCCATAGTTAACATAAACTATGATGGAAGACGCATATTGAAAAAACTAAATGTATTACAAAAAATAACAATTAAATGTAATTAACAGATTATTCAACTTATTTTTTCAAAGATTAGAATATATTTCACTCGTCGTCTTGTGAATGGGAGGAGTCACACCCATTCAGGCGACGGCTCGTGAAATATAATCTTATCTTTGAAAAAATAAGTTGAATAATCTCTATTTCTTTTATAGAGATTTTCTATTATTTTGCATGGATATTTTTA
>JAUELF010076362.1:0-16238 GCA_031471495.1 Clinocardium nuttallii | reverse complement strand
AGATGGCGCAATAGTAAAAATCAATTCTAGTCAAGACAAACGAAGTCTGACCTTTCCTGTATCACTACCTTCAAGGTCAATTTTTATGTCACGTGACTCGTTTCAAAAGCAACAGACTACTTTGAAAATATCTATGTCAAAATATGGACATTCTATATCAAATGATCTTGAGCGTTGAAATCAATGTGTAAAATGGAGAAATTGCTCCAGAGGGGCAATTTTTCCGTTTTTCACAATGATTTCAGAATTCGTCTGTTTGATTGGGATCAGAAGCTTCTGTACGTGTGAAAGGATTAACGTTCAATTATAGACTTTTAACACCAGGTATTCAAGACACATTCCTATCAAAAGATTCTCATGCAAAATGGTTTTAACTACATCTAGTAACAAGGCGCGAGTTACAACCAATTTGCATGGAGCCCACAATATTGACACAAAGTAAGTCGATCTGATATTTTATTTCATAAAAATAAATTAATCCATCATTCATAAATGTTTAATTGACATATTTAAAAGGCACTGATTTGTTGCTTTTTTGAAAAAAATAAATTGTTCACATGATTTACAAGTATTTGTACATTATACATTTGTATATATGATTGTTGTTACAAATTTTAGATAAGCATGTTGTAAATTTCTTTCAAATTCATATATAGTCATATGGACAGAATATAACTCAACAAACACAGTGCCACTTCTACACGCACTCTTTCAACTTTATATTCAAATTTCGAAAGAATAAAAAAAAAGAAGACAAAAAGACTTGACAAACACTTTTAGATAAGGAGAGTTTATGGTTAAGTTCTGTCTTATGATATTTTACTTATTTTCCCACAATGTTTTCTAATGCCTCATGTTAAGCTGGACATTTATAGTCCTGTCAACATCTGAAGCAGACTACTTTGAAGGCATACTACTTTGAAGCAGACTACTTTGAAGGCATAGAGGTAAACATAGGACAGATGCCTTTAAATGAAAGTTTAATTATTGAATTGAGTTGAAAAAAAACAACATTTTGGCAAAATTATAAAATTGCTCATTTTGGGTTATTTTGAATATTGCCAGAATATTTCCTAAAGTTGTCTGATGCAGAGGTGCCTGAATGTGTCTATAAGTGGGAAAGGGATAAACTCCCCTCATCCAAAAAAGTGTTGCAAGAGTTTAGATAGTATCACAGCTTTTAATACATTTGTAACATTGTGAAAGACTCCTTCGTAATTTCAGTTCCTTTTCCTGAAAATTGATTTCCTTGAAGATTGACCAACACTATTTGTCATTTGGGACATTTTTTACACTACGAAGTATATCGAACGTACATCTATGCAGTGAAGTAAAGAAAGTTAACAGTTTGCATCCTCTAATACATTAACCCTTAAATTCCCCAATATCACACAGACGCTAGTCTAATAGGCTAGAGAAATATACATACATACATCTATGTATATGTCTCTGAGTAATCCAATAGTTAAGAATATTCCTTTGAAAGAGGACAAAGGTTTAAACAAAATGTGAACTCTTTCATGGAATTTCCAAACTTAACTAGTCTGTCACTTATTTCAGATCTATTTAAAACTAGCCCAGTACAAGTATCTGCCTATTTGAATAAAGAACCACTTATTTGAGATTTATATCAACTTTTATTGTCAATTCAACAAAATAATGTCGTATCTTACATCGTTAATTATATATACTAGGATGATACCTAGATTCCTTTCGAATTATTAGGAAAACATTTTCTGATTGGTTCTTCAATATTATTCATCCAATCAGAAGTTGTTTTATCTAATGTATAAGAGCCCTTATCAAAAATGGCAGATAGACTTGGTAGGACAAATAGACCTTAAGTTCCTATGGATTTCATCAAAGCTGTTTGAGGTACCCGTGATTTATACAACTGCAATACCTTCAGTTCAATAAGAGGCAGTTTTATTGTAGTAGTATATAAAGTTCACCAACTTCAATTCTATCTCAAAGGTTATGATGTTATACTTTTAAAAATTGCAAGTCTTTAAGTCAGACATACTACCTTTTCTGTTCTTAAATATATTCTCCCATAAGAGCTTGAACAGAATTGAGTTACAGAACTTTGCAAATATATGAGGTAGACTCAGTCAGGTATCAGCTTTGATGTCTATCCATCGTTACACCGCAACAAAAGTATCGAAAATACAGAAAATAAAATACAATATAAGGATTCCATATCTTCGGAGGTAGCCGAAATACCAAGGAAATGTAAAAATAAATATACATGTCATCATGTGACATTTTTCTGATACTTGGTTTATAAATAGAAGTGGCTATTTATAGATATCACATGATTCAAAATAAACACATACCTATTTAAATGGCATGCTTTTATTTTGTATTTATCCCAGGCTTTCATTTTCTCTTAAAAACATTTTTTACTCTCTAAATTTTGGTCATTTATTGACAAATACACACATGTATTTATTTCAATAGTCACCAAGATCCGGTCATTTGGTTCCAAGTGAAGAACCAACAATTAAAATGCATTTGATCCTAAATAACACTAAACTTAAACTTGCATGTTGTATCATGAGATTTTCATAAATAAGTAAATGACTGAACACATTGTTTTTCTTTATGCAAGGCTTAAGTGCATACAAAATGTTTTCCTATGAAATCAAAACAAATTCGCTTCATGAACTACTAATTTGAAAAAGAGGATGTTAGACATAAAAGCGAAAATACGTGTTTTTTAAGTAATTCCCATGTTAACATCTTTAAAGTCCAAATAAAGCTGACGAAGCTAATTGTTGTTTTTTATGATTCACAGGAAACATACGTTTTGTTGCTTTTGGCCTGAAATGCCTCTGTTCTATAAACAAACACTTGTAACTCCAGCAAAATCGAAAAAAAAGAAAAAGTTTGGAAGATAAATTGTAGGCTGTAAAATCTTCAATGTCAAATTTGAACGAACTCGAAAAATTCTATCACAAGGTACTGGAGCTTCCTCGGAATAATCTCATTCTGACTACAGAGCTGCGACATTCTCAGTGTTTCTGACTTGTAGAGTTTTGATAAGCCATTAGCGCTGCCTGCCACTGGCTTTATGCCCAGAATGAAATTAAACTGTACTGCAAAGTGTTGTTTTATGAAAACATTGGCATTTAATTAATGTTGAGGCTTGGCCCTTCATGATATATAAATAAATAATTTAACTGCAGAGCAATATAGAGAAATTAATCACATTTAACAGTTATATAAGAAACACAAAACAAAAAATCTTGAAAAAAGAAAAGAAATTAACATGTCAAAAAGAATACATATTTGATCTCTCTAAAAACCTTGTGTTTGAACATAAGTTATAAACATGTATTTAACCCTTTCCTTCATATAGACGCTTTCTGACGCCTCTGCAGCAGACGGATTTTTGAAAACATATTTCTCCTTTTGACACAATATTTTCCACTTTTTGTCATAGGTCATCCATTCAATTAAAGAGATGTTCTATGTTTTGACAAAATATGTTCAAAGTCGCCTGCTGCAGAATCATTGTATGAGGGAAAGGGTTAAACATAGCTATAAACTTGTGTGTTAAAACATAGCACTATTCATCCTAAATCAGAACAGGGCTACAATATAAAGTAGCCCCGACTAGGATTGGTCCAGAAAAACCACCTTAAATGAACTAGCCACAATACAAGAAAATATTTGCCCGTTTTAAAAAATCTTTATCCTTGCAAATCTTGAAAAACAGTGTCAGAAAATTGAAATATTACCCATAACAAGCATGTTCTCCTTTACCAAAAATGTGGATCTACACAAAATTTTTTTGAGAACTTGTATGGCTGTGACTAGACTGTGTTAGGAGATAAAAGTTACAGCCTTTTTGATTTGTGTGAAAGCGCCAGTCTGGTGTAGATTCTGATCAGTCTGTACATGAGTCAAGACGAGTCTGAACTATGTCCTTATGACTTCTTTAAAGCTTTTGTGAAATCTACATCAACAAACCTCTTGTGACTTATTAGCAAATAGTCCTGTCACCAAGTATCTATGTGCAGGGTGATCAGTGTCTACACATACTTTTACAAATCACAATCTGGCAAATTATCTTGCAAAGCAGCTAAAAAGATGAATATAAATTGTTGTTGTTTTTTCAATGAAAAATGAGTGTGAAATTTTGTTTGGTAATGAATGAAGATGCAAATTTTCAAAAGAGTTGATAAAGAGACATGATTTTTTTTTGTGGGGGGATGATTTTAGAACATATTATTTACAAAGTACAAGAAAAATATAAAAATATAGAAGTCTATATCACAAGTTTGAGAGGATAAATGAATGAAAAAAGTGACGGCTACATGCTAACAAGTAGTATTAAGATGATACATGTAGCCCACGAAATTTAATGAGATCTTATATGGGATGTGATGATATAGGACCCATGCTGCAAGAAAGCCCATGTTGAGTTAAAAAATAATTGTCACCTAATCTTTTTCTTAAAAGTCAATGGGTTTCCTTTTGCCACAATGATTTCAAAAGTCGTCTGCTGCCGAGGCACCAGAAAAGGCCTATTTGTGGGAAAGGGTTAATATTTCCTAATTGTATCATTCATTCCATAGAAAAGGATGTAAAACTTGACAAAATGATAATAACAATTTTGAGACTTTTTAAACAATATCTCCTGGTCTTCTATTGCAAACTTTTTTTTAGGAACAGGGCAAAGTATACTACATGATTTTTTCTTGACTGGTAACCTATAAAAGATCTAAAATTCAGTCAATAGGGTACCAGTCTACATTATTTGAGAGGAATATCTATACATGAAACATCTATTAGAATCCTTTGTCCTTTGTAATGAATTAATACATGATTTTTTTGTCTTTTTGAAATTATTTGTGATGAACTATTTACAGGTACAATGTATTAACAAACATGAAAATAGTCAACTGTGCCTTAACATCAATAACATTTAACTATCCAACGTTGAACAAGAGAAACAAAATGGCAGGGATGAAACAGATGTCCTTATAAGGGTGGAGTAAACTAGGAGATTTCCCATAACTGTTAACAACTTTCCTATTTCCCAACAAAACCCTATGGTGTTGGTTCTCAAAAGAATCGTCTAATTGAGATGATTTGATTTAAAGAAACCCACAACATAGATTTAGTGACAAAATAATAATTTGTGAAGATGAAATACGAGTACTCCCCTTTATCAAGAGCTCTGCTAATGATTGGTTCAGATCTATGAAATCTCGTCAGATCTTATAAAAACCTACATACTAATCAAGTACAGTCTATCTACCTTCGTTATCTTTCCATTCTATGATACAGACAGCTGTAGCAAACACTGCAAGGAAGCAGAAATAACACAATAAGCAGTGTCCCATTTCCTTACACTGTTTCAATTTTTGTTAACAAACCTTTATTCAAATTTTTTTTAAACTATTTTTCTAAATTGTTTTCAATATCATATGACATTTTTTTGCTGAAGAATTTGAAACCTATTACAAAAATTTGATAACTTAATCATAGATAGTGCTGCTTGTTTAATTAAGTAAAATGTAAATTGTCTAATCAGCATAATTTGTCATGTATGAAACACTATTTATGTAAATTATGCTTTTAATAAAAATTTATAAAATTTGATCCTTATGATGAAAATTTATGAAATTTGATCCTTTTAATGAAAATCTTGTGAAATAAAGAAATAATGTTGGTCCCTTTATAAATTGAGCAGGTAAGCATGTCAATGTTAAATGTATGGTCTACTTTGAACTAGCAAGGTTGGTTACAAAACTTCAATGATATCATGGTAAATAGTAAATGCAAACGGCTGATATAAAGTTACGACAAATGGGAGACCTAGCTAAGATGTGTATTTCATACTCCTTAAATGAAAACCGTACGTTGTGGGCCTCAATAGAATTGTCTCGGTGAGAAGATTCTGTCCAGAGCCAACAATGTAGGGGATTTAGCAAGGTAACGAGATATATTGTTAGACAAGTTTATTCCTCTATGTTTGGTCTTCCGACTGTTAATGATAAACGAGCTGTGCCAGTTCATTTGGGTGTCTCAGCAACTCTCCGTAGCGTGATGATATAAAGGTGTACAGACTTTTGAAAACAATGTAGCAAAAGGAGATATCTCTTTTTTATGATGGAACTCATTTTTTGAGAATTTTCACATTTTTGCCAAGACGTTTTAACAAGATGGAGTAACAACGCTTTTGCAAGAAGTCTGTGGTTTGTAAGTTTGAAGAATATCGATTTTTATATATATATAATTTGTTTTTTATTGGATCCTACATTTTAGAAATGAATGTCCTGAACATCGGTGGGTGTGGTCGGTTGTTCCTTCGTTGGTTCATGTTGACTGTGCGTGAGATGTGAATTGGACGATGTATGATCCATCTTCGATGAGGCGGGTTCAACAGTTGATGTCATATTAGATAAATTTACAGCTAAAGTTTGTTCAATTTGTTCCTGGCAGCTTCTTAGGCAGTCCTGAAAAAACATAAATAAATGTAAAATTTAATATAAACTCAAGTCCATTACGTTTTAAGTAAATGTTGTTGTATTGTTGAATTTGTTCCCACTATTCTCTTTATCATAAAGACCACACAAAATGTAATTGCGTCAAAAGGTCTCTTTATAAGTGAACTAGAAAATCCAATGTCTGGGCTAAATTAAGTTGAACTGATAACTCCAATTTTCACATCAGACCAATCCTGTACTATATGTTTTTGCAACCCTTATCCTTTACACTGTCAGATGCAGACAATGTAATGCATGATAACTTTGCTGCACCAGATCACATTTGTAACTGAAAACCTAATGGGAAAAGGAGTAATTGCTCATGGTAAGCCATTTCTACATGTTTTTAAATAGCTTTCTCTGTCAGGAAATATTATTGCAAACCAAGTTATTTTTAAAAGTTTCATACACACACCTACAGACCCCATGACCAGTTTTTCTGGTTAATTTACAATGAGGAATGGAACTTAACTCCCCCTAATTTTCACAATTCTATCAACCAGAGAGAAAACCCCATATTATAATGAATTTTGCATTCACTTTCCACCACCATTTCAAACACAATCCCTCCTACCCCGCAAGATCACGTTTTGCAAACAGATACTCTTAAGTGAATCCCTTCTCCCTCATATAGACGTTTCTGACGCCTCTGCGGCAGACAGCTTTTTGAAAACAGTGACAAAAGAAGAAATTGCATAAAACATGCTATTTCTTCTTTTTCCACAATGTTTTCCACTTTTTGTCATAGGTTATCCATTTATGGAGATTTTTCTATGTTTTGACAAAATATATTCAAAGTCGTCTGCTGCAGAATTGTTGTATGCGAGAAAGGTTTAAGCTAGATGAAAAAAACAAAACACTTGCTTACCATTTCAATTCCGGTAATCTCATGAAGGTTATCCAGGAGTCGATCCCCTAAACTTGGAATTAAACTGTTTAACCCATTTATCGCAGCACCCACACTGCCAGCGGCTATCATAGACGGTGGGTACATCATAAACTTACAATCTGAAATTAAACAAACGGAACATTATACTTTCAGTCTAAAACTTATTGCAAACAAACATATATCATTCATGTTTTCTTTTACGCTGTCATTTTCTTCTGACATGTATTCAAAGCAGACGACTTTAAAATATCACATTAGGTAAACAGGACAGACTTATGAATGTCAATTTTGATCAATCAAACCACACTGAAATAAAACTGTTGCATGGTTTTCGCAAACACATCTGTATGTAAATTACCCCAACAGCAACTAGTTATATAGAGTTTCACAATGGAATTTGAAACTGAGTCATGAATATTCAAACTTAATATAAATTTGTCGCGTGCCAGTTTAATACTACTAGCCTTAGTAGATTTTGAATTTGTTAACCCTTGTGCGCATCTTTTGCACATGGATTGGAGGAGAAGAAAGGTCTATCCTCATTTAATTAATTATGCTCTGAACATTTTAATTAAAAACAATCTCCCACAAACAGGTGTGTTCCAACGCCTCTCTAGCAAACAACTTTTGAATACATTGTAGCAAAAGCAGAAATTTGCTCATAACAATTTCTCCTTTTGTCACAATGTTTTCAACTCTATTGAAAAATGATTGCTTCAATTCTTTTAGATATTATTCCTTTTTAAGACCAGATGATTAGATTTGTCATATGTGGGAAAGTGTTACAAAATCCAGTGACAAATAAGCAGGTTAACCCTTTCCCTCATACCACAATTCTGCAGCAGACGACTTTGAACACATTTTGTCAAGTCATGGAAAATCTCTATAATTGAATGGATGCCATATGACTAAAAGTGGAAAAACTTGTGGCAAAAGGAGAAATTGCATGTTTTGTGCAATTTTTTTCTTTTGTCACTATGTTTTCAAAAAGCCATCTGCTGCAGAGGCATCAGAAATCGTCTATATGAGGGAAAGGGATAGAGTCCTAGAAAAATGTACAAAAGTCATCTATATAATTTATAGCAGACAAAGAATTTAATTGTAACAGCAGAGAGGGAGATTTAATAGGTGAAAAAGTCAGTCTGAATCAGAGTTTGGATTAAATGGGTTATTTTATCTTTCTTTATGTACCATGGGTGGTGGGGACAGGAAATCTCCAATTGGGAGATTTGAAATTTCAATTTCACACCTGCCTTCTTTTGACCCCATTTTTTACCTTTTTACAAGGTTTTTTTTCCAATTCAAATTTGAACTGCTCATTCATAAAAGTAGGTTAAGGAATGTGATTTAACGCTTTCCCATCTTATGCTGAGGCTTTCAATTGCCTCTGCAGCAGACGCATTTTGCCAACTTTGTGACAAATGGAAAATGGGAGAAATGTCTCAGAATTCTCCTTTGCAACAATGATTTTTTTCCTTACATTTTTTAAAAATGTTATTTTCTGTGTTTTTTATTCAAAATGTTTCAAAGTTATCTGCTTCAAAGTTTGTTGTATGCTTTGAAAGGGTTAAACCTGATACCCTGAATGAAAGATTTTCATAATTAAATTGAAGTGGTATCTTCCAAATTGAATGTCACTTTCCAATTGCTGATTAGAATGATACACAATGTCTAAACAGCATGCAAATCATCTTAGGAGTTTTCAAGTAAATAATTTTATTTTATTTTGGTAGCAGGACTGGTCATGCAATTTTTTGGAAAATATTGTTTGAAAAAAAAGGTCATTCTACAATAAAATGAATCATTCTTTGTCTCATTTTTAAAGATGGAAAATCCTACTAACTTTTTAGTCAATTATCCATAAGGGAAGCAACTCTGCAATGCTTAGTGAGCACTTTTAACCATTACTTTTTGCCTTGAAGCAATTATTTCATATGTACAGGTAAATAGCAGTGACAGGTATATGTTCATCATTTAGGCAAATTCCGCAAATTCCTACAATTTCTTGTCAAGGTCTATGTGCTGTGAAGGGTTTTAAATAAATAAATATATTGATCACCCTGTGTGAACAGAAAATAGTAGTTGGAAATCTACTTCTTTCTTTCTTGTAAGTGATTTAACCTCATACAACCAATCTGCAGCAGACGACTTCAAAATCATATTGGCAAACACATGAGAAATTTCCACAAATAAGGGTTTAATTATTAAATAAAGTTGAAAATAATATGACAAAAGGAGAACTTGCTTGTTTTGAATAAAAAACACATTAATTCAAACCCTTTCCACCTACAACATTTACACAGTAGTCGTGTTTTTTTTAAAACAAATATATAGAAAATCTCTCTTAAAAAATGAATGTACAATTATTGAATAAATGAAAACATTGTGGCGAAAGTAGAAATTGCCACATTTTTTTACGAAAATCATCTGCTGCATAACTATGCATCAAAATGATCCTGGATGTGGGAAATGGTTTAACTATAGCATGCCATGATAGAAGCGGAAAGTCCCACAAAGGGAAACAAAAAAGGGAAATGATAGGGGTCATTTACAGGTACAAATCAATTATATCCTTCATCAAGTCAATAGTCTCATATTTCAGTTAAAGTCCTGGTTCTCTTAATCCTTTACTTTCTTTTATATTAATAATTCAGTGACCCCAAACCCATATACATGTATAAAGAGACTTCGGTCTTCTTTGGCTACAATTAACAACAGGATAATTTACTCCTTTTCCCACATCATTTATAAAAATAATATAAGTTCAACAAGTGAAAAAGTTTCTAAATCATAAAATACATTACCTGTTACACAAAGGGCCACAAAAGTCTGCGCATGTTTACGTATAACTTCTGTATGTTCTTTATCTAAAGGTAGTCTACTCAATATTTGTTCTAAAAAGTCATGAGGCGTTACTGCTGATAAATCCCATTTCAATTTGCTCAACACTAATGATTCCATATCCTGAAACAAAGAAATCAATATATTATAAATGTGTTGAAACAGTACAGAAACACAATGTATATATTATACAAAGCTCTAGAAAAGGAGCATTGTTTATGTACATTCTAATCAGACTAATAAATGATAAATAAATAAATAAATAACTCCTAATGGACCCCCCACACCCTATGTTGTGTACACACACAAAAGTAGATTTGTTTTTCCTTATACTAGTAAAGGGGTCATTGAAAATTGACTAGCCCCACTTGTGAAAGTGGGTCAGAGAACGGTCACAGGCAGTGTTCATGAGATTAACCCTTTCAGGTCATAAAAAACAAATATATGAAGCAGACGACTTTGAAAACATCTTGACAAATATATATAAAGTGAACATTTAAATTAAGTATCAAATTGATCTAGACACCAATCAACACTGTGTGAAAAATTCAAAAGAGAAATTGCTTATCTTCTCACAATGTTTTCAAAGGTCAATATGGCAAAGGGTTAACCCTTTTTCTGATTGACATATTGTGTCCTATATAGGAAATTTGAATATTAAGAGTAATGTGATATTTTCTACCCATTAAACTGTTGGCTCATTTGTCTTGATATATTTTATTCAAATGAGAATTATGACAAGAAGATGTATTCAATACAGAAGATTCTAAATAAATCTTATCAGGTGAAAGATCTAGGTATTTACTCAAACCCAATAGTAAATATGTCAACCATACACTTTACTATTCATTCAAATTACTCAAATAATTCCCACATAGATCTATATATGAAAATGTGCAAACACACATATCTAGTATTATCTACAAATATGGAAAAAATAAAGGCAAAAGTAGAAATATTGAAAAAATATTTTAACAATGTAGCAAAATGAGCATTTTACTTCTTTAAAAATTACGTTTTTAAGTTGTCTGCTGCAGTCTTATCTAAAAGTAGGAAAGGGTTAACCAATAGTATACCAATATCTGTCAACGATGGGAGCAAAACTGAATTAAATATCATATCAAACAAGTATGACATTGATGCTGTTTAGCAAACGGTCTGTGTGTTTGTAATGCCATAACTTAATATTGAACACCCTTAACACATTAGCACTATAAGCCCAGTGCCTTCAAACAAATAGTCAGAAAAATGTTGACTGCTCCGTAAGCGCTAAAGGACGTTAGTTTTAATGAAGCTGTTTTCGAATGTGTCTATAACTAGATAGAGTTGTTCAAGTATGACTGAGTCAGATGGTAAGCCGCATAATAAACAAGACAAATGCATGTGCCCGGAATCCCAGGCTTGGTGTCTAAATATTAAAAGTTTTAAAAAATATTTTGAATACACACCCCACCCACCCACTCTAGCACACGCTAAACCGTTTTCAAGTTTGATTTTTGATTGCAAGGCGGAAATGTTTTCAGCGACCTTATACCATAATTCATTATAACTGAAATGCGACTTGTCGTGTTTTTTTGCGGGCACGCATTGTGCAGGAATGCGAAACTGAAACTAGCTTTATGTTTTACGATATGTCGCTCACGGCCATCTCGACATGTTTTATTTCAAAATGTACTGGAGAACACGATGGACACATCTTTTCTACGATCTCGGTGGTATTTTCACAACACGCCTAGTCAAAACCCTTCCCTCATACGAACACTTTCTAACGCATCTTCACGAGGCAATTTTTTAAACCGTTTCGTAATACGTTCATTTAGATTTATATAATATCTTTTTTTTTTAAATCGTCTGCTTCAGATTTGTCATATGCACGTGCACGTTAAATAAACTTGCTTGATTTCCAATTGCTTGAACTAGAGACGGACTGATATATAGCTCTAATTTATTGAATTTCATAATTAAGGCAGACATCACGTACGGGATAACAGCTGTTTAAACCCTCAATACTTTGCTCTTGAATAGATCATCTTAAAAAGTGTTCCATCTTTGAGAAGCTCCTAAAAG
This sequence comes from Clinocardium nuttallii, assembly GCA_031471495.1. Classification (NCBI taxonomy): domain Eukaryota; kingdom Metazoa; phylum Mollusca; class Bivalvia; order Cardiida; family Cardiidae; genus Clinocardium; species Clinocardium nuttallii. The sequence goes on along the minus strand of JAUELF010076362.1, from coordinate 3,941 downwards.
TAAATTCGTGTAAGGGCACAAATCTACGCAATCAAAATCCGGCGAATCGTTTTAAGTAAGTAGCTTACACCCACTTGTCAAGTTAATACAGGATTACCCGGTTATTAATTAATGAACTTAAGCTCTGTCTGATAGAAATTTGTAATACGGATTTAACAGTATAATATATACTATCAACGTCCTTCAAATATGCATCCAGTAGATTAAACCTACGCGATACGCAATTATGCCCGATACCATTTCATTAAAACAAAGGGTTGAACAAACTTGAAGGACTAGATCTTGGACAACGGATACGCAATGCCCAACATCCATCGCGGTTAACTGCACTTGTTCACATCGTTTTGACGTCATCTTCTTTGACATGTTATGACGTCAAAACTATCTCCAGGTCACCTTCAACAGCTGATTTCTCAGCTGTTTCCATACGATTTGTCGTAAGTTAGAACGCACGAATTTGCCGATTTGACAAATTTTATGGTAAAAAGAAAGTAAAGAGTATTACCATTAGCATCCACAATGTTATTGAATGGTCAGTATATATCACAAGTTTTTCTGCTGAAATTGGATTTGTCTCTTTTAATTTGGAAGCAATGAACATGCACGCTGACCCTAAAAGTTGTAACCGAGTCCTTTGAATATCACACACCGATAAAAATCTATCCAAATAGTTCATAGATAATGGGAATACATCTTCTTCACACCTTTGTTCATCACAGACCTGAAACATAAATGAAACGATTCTATTAGAAAAGAATACAAGGCTTACGTTTATTTGAAATACACCATAAATATATATACGATGTTTTTCTGGATGTCCAAATGCAGCAAGGTAAAACATATTTGTTGCTGACAAATTATAAACCGAAGATATATAATAGTTAATGTGCAAACTTTACCGTGTACGATATATAAGTATGTAAAACCGGAGGTTTCTATTTATTAGCTTATGCACACTATTGGCTATGCAGTCATATCGTACAGAGCTTAATTTTACACATGACAAATTTCCCTCCAACTTTCAAAGCTAGACAAGTGAAGTTTTGTATTACGAGTTTCCGCAAACTTGACATCCCCCCCCCCCCCCACCAGCAACACATTTTGATCCTTATGTTACATAAAAACGTTTCGAGAAAATACTTGTTATCGTATATCAACATAGATCTACTTATTTTATTTAATTATTTAAGTTGATTGTTCAAGGGCAAGAAACTATTTTGGGACTGTCATCCATATGTTATTCGTTGCATTTTGAACAATCAAATTAAAACACAGCTTTTTATTATATTGAAATAAACGGTTTTCCAATGACTTATAAAAACGTATATGTAGTAAAGGAATTTCAGTTGAAACATTCCATCTTGAAGCTATAATTGTACTAGCCGGCTAATGACACTTTTCGCCATCTTGTGAACAGGGATGTATTCACTCGCTTTGTCGCACAACTTGACATTTCTTTTAAAAAAATAATTAAAAATCCACATTAAAAGATTTTGATAGAACTTTTGCAGAACTGCGAAGTACAGCCCTTTATTTGAGTATTTCTCCTAAGATCAGAGCAGATGCTGATCAGATCGCTAGCACAGTGACAACATTCCATAGGAAGTATAAGAAGTGAATGTTATCATGTTTACCTCTAACATCCATTGCGATACCATTTTTCTCATATATGGTTTGACGTCTTTTTGAACACATTTGAAATATGCTGGATTCGGTTGAAACCGGTCTTCTAATGCTAACAATTTTATCAAAACACGAGGGTCCTTTATTAAAACAGGGTCCTTGTAAGCCCTCCGCGGTGTTTCCGCCTCTACACACATTAACTCCATTTCCGTATAATAAACTGTGTCCTTGCACCCTAAGATAAGACTTATGAACTAAATCCCAATTGAACGATCTTATGATTTTCCATGCACGTTTAATATTTGGCACTGAGGTAGACTGTTTGGCCGGTCGACAATAAATTTACTAATGTGACAAGATCTCACTGAACGTCGTGCATACAACCGGCCTACTAAATCCAATATTGACTTGTTCCGATTACCTACACCTATTTATACGAGCTCATTGATTTTCGTCGCGCATGCGCAATAGAACATTTTATGGTGATGTTGGGAGAATTTCAGAGACACTTTACAGAGCGTAGCGATAAAATATGGTGTTTTTAACATAGTGAAGCAACAATGCACTTGCGTGTTATTGCAAAAAAGCAATTCACATTTGAAATTCTTGAATAATTTGTATGTTTGATATATATTTGCCTGATATAACAACTTCTTTAGCGTATGTTGTACTTCATAGGGTACCGCCTACCTTATAAATATTCATAAGCCGAATTTTAACAAAAGCAGGAATTTGTGCAGTATGGGTATGTATGCAGAATATCAACTCATTCTACTCCATATAGAATATTTTTTGTTTGTAGAAAGTTGAAGTATATTCGAATAGGGTTATTCGTTAGGATAATACTGGAATGATTTGATTTGGTACATCGAAATAACAAGTGTCATGACTGCATGGCTTTACTGCATACACGACAAAGTTGATATTGTCAACTCGATGGTCTGTCTTGTCGAGAGCTTATTCGAGCATTTAATGCAAGCCAAACATCATATTGGCTATTTACTCTTTGTAAATAACAAAAAAAAATGCTGTGTGTATCGTCTCAACGAAAAAGGACCCAATAATTGACGAAATTCGTTTCAACCCAAACCACCTACATGTATAATGACACCGCTTGGTTGAAAGTGTTCTAAATTTAGAATTGGGGAAATCTAGGTTGATGTCAGTCAAACAGCCAATCAGAAAAGCGATATTTGTTACACAAAGAAAATTATGAATGAATGGTTTTGCGACTCGAGATAACTCCACGTTGAGTATGTGGGGGGTCCTTACGGAAAAGGGAGGGTCCAGCCCTTTAGGGGCCAGTTCGTAGAGGCATACGATTGGTTAATTTAACTCAAAGGCGGAGTTACGTTACAGCCTGTTGGATTCGTTATCTAGCTGTTTGACCTATTTCTACGACACTGTCCTAGTGCAAATGGAGATCAAGCACTAGTTATTAGTGATTTAGAAAATAATATAGGTTACTCTTTTTACCCCCACCCCTCAGTCACCCCCATACACAAGATGTAGTTCGATCTTTTCCCTGGTAGAGAGCAGGCTTTATTTGTTCTGCACTAAAACATCTCGATTTCATATATGCAAATAGAACATTTTCCTGATACACTTCAAAAAGAAAGAAATGAGCTGTCTTGCGAGAAAACCAACATTTATGGCCTCTGCGTAATGTATCGACCCGGATCAGCTGAATAATGCCGCACAGGCTTACCCGGATTACACTTTTTGGCTTCTGTGGATTTACTGTTTCAGGAATCATTACTCTATACCTGTATCCCCCTAAGACGGAATGAGTCGGCCCGGATCAGTCTGAGCGGACAGCGAAGACTGATCTTGGTCGATACAATACACAGAGGCCATTATGTTAATTTTCTCGCAGGACTACTCAAATGGCCATAGTTTATAAGCAATCTCTCGTTAAAATTCACACGAAATTCATGTATACATACGAGGGATGTTCTTAATCAAAGCATTTCTCACATACAACACATCTGCAGCAGACGACTTCGAAACAGAATTAGTATGTACCTCTTTACATGAAAGAAGGAATATTGAATATAGTTGATCATGAGCAATTTCTACTTTTGCTACAATGTTTTCAAGGGTCGTCTGCTGCAGTGGCTCAAACATTCGTCTGCGTGTGAAAAGGGGTTAATCCTTGATGAACCATACCATTACAAAAACTGTCCTGTGACAGTATGGTCTCTGCGTATCGATTCGGATGTTTCAGGAATCATTACGCCATATCTCTATGTCCTAGTGACGGAATGTGTCGGACCGGATTAGCCTGCGCAGACTGCGCAGGCTGATCTGGTGGGTTT
>JAUELF010076251.1:0-16238 GCA_031471495.1 Clinocardium nuttallii | reverse complement strand
AGAAATGTTCCTTAAGTGACCCTCTATCAGATTCCTTCAAGCCATGTTGATTGGTCGCAAAACATGGCCGCCAGGGGATGGGGGCTATTTTGCCTTATAAGGCTATAGTGAAAACTTAAAAAATCTTCTCCTCCGAAAGTGTTAGGCCTATTTGCAAAATATTTTGTAGAAATGTACCTGGTGTGACCCTCTATCAGATTCCTTCAAGCCATGTTAATTGGTTGCAAAAAATGGCTGCCAGGGGGGGGGGGGGATGTTGCGGGGCTATTTTGCCTTATATGGCTAAAGTGTAAACTTAAAAAAAAATCTCCTCTAAAAGTGTCAGTCCGATTTTCAAATAATTTTGTAGAAATGTTCCTTCTATGACCCTCTATGAGATACCTTCAAGCCTTGTTGATAGGTCGGAAACAATTGCCCTGGCGGGGTTTATATGGCTAAAGTGAAGGGAACAAATTAGGTGAGCTATCCAGGGCAATCATGACCCTCTTGTTTCACTTTTTGTGTCCAAGGGTTGTCTGCTGCAGATGCATAAAAGAGGCATCTATATGTGGATAAGATCAAGTATCCTTGATAAGCCTCTTGTGAAAAAGAGTCATTGTTACCGGGTAATGTATGGCCTTACAGGACACAATGACCCTTTCCCTTGTTACGGCTTCCTTTATGGTTTTAAGAACTTTATTTTCGAACAGGTTTCTTGGCTTTTGTGTTTGTAGAAAAGAAATTGTAACAAATCTGCAGCATAAAACTTTGAAAATATCTGACCAAAACAAATCTTAATTCTGAAACAAAGTTGATTTCATTTTGACAAAAGGAGGAATTGCTCATGATGAGCAAGTTCTGCTTTTACCACAATTATTTCAAAAGTCATCTGATTCAGATGCCTTAGAACGCGTCTGGAAATGGGAAAGGGTTAATCCATCATTTTTCGTCAAACTTTTTCCAATTCTCAACTTTTCATACATCAGAACATATATATCTATAAATTAAATGTAGTTGTTGATTTCAAGGTGGTATTAATCCTATCCTAGCTGCAGATGTTTTTAAAGTCGTCTGCTGCAGATTTGTTGTATGTGTAAAAGGGTTAAAAGAGGCAAACCAAAGTTTTGTTGCAAATTGCAAAATATTTGTCTTCAGTGTTTAAATCCAAGAAAAAACATTCCAGTGTAAGGTTCGTAACCCTTTAAGTCATATGCCGTTTTGACATCTTTTTACAGAAGACAACTTTTTGAAATCATCCATTTCTCCCTTTTCCACAAATTTGTCAGCTCTATGTAAAATGAATACTTCCTTTCTAGATGATTAATACACAATACATCTTTCTCTCCAGATCTTTTACAGACATGTAACTCTAGAATTATCATATATTTAAATTGTTAACATTAATGTTTATATCTTGTATCAACAGGTGAAATGCCGTTTTGGGCACCCAGAAACGATGCTATACCGACACATGTTATATGTGACTGGTGCCATGATATCGAATACTTCAACCCAGAAAACAAACTATCATCAACTTACTATGGATGTCCATTTGCGAAAGTGAGGTGTGATTATTACCATGGCATTGAGTGTGTGCCGGAGAACAAAAATGACATACACAAACAGGATAGGTTGTGTCGTTGTGATGCACGAAATAATTATGTTTTTGGTAATTTGGAAAAACTTAAAGGCGAAGTTTGCACTAGTAATCATTATTTGACGACAGATTGTATCCGTGCTGAACCCTGCAAAGATAGCCAGGAAAGACTATTAAGTAAGTTAATTTGAACAGTGTTACACTAAAACCAACTTTTGGAGATTTGTAATAACAATCAACTTGCATCAGCAGCATTTGGACTGTTGTTTGTCCACAATAGCTCTATTTAACTGATTAAAGACCTTAAGTGTTGGCACTCGAAAGAACTGTCACGTTGAAACGATTCTTCTGAATAACCACAATGTCGAGTTTAGAGGTACAATAAGGATTTATGAACACGCATCTTTGTATGTAATACATTTCAGAAATGAATCTAGTGAAAAAGCAGTCAATTCTTTTTCCTATTAATGAATATGTATCCGATATATTATGATGTCAAGTTTTCAAATTAAAAACAATTGAAGAAAAGATGAAAATCTAGGCCATTGAAATGGCTGAAATATAGTATTAATACAATTGTTTGAATATATATGCTACATTTACTATGGGCATTTTTTGTCCGCATATGCTGCATTTCTATAGGTAACATTGTAATTGGTAACCCCTGAGAAGTGATCTTATATATAATTTTACCTAATTGACCTAAATTGTTTGTGCTACATTAATTTTCCTGAGCATTACTCCAAACTATGTAATACAGAATATAGCGTTTGACTTACAGAAGCCTGGCATATCAGATTCATTTATCTACTATACATGTTAGGTAAGTTTTTTGTGAAATATATTGGGCATATAATGAGGGAGATATATTGGTTTGGGTTGTCTGTATGTCATAAATCGTGTCCACTCCATAACTTGAATCAAATGAAGGATTTTAAATAACTTGCCACGAACGTTCACCATATTGAGATGATGTACAAAGCACATGTTTCTGCCATACTTATTATGGCATATTGCTTTGCACAATTGGTCGGTCTGTCCGCCTGTAGACCAAAGCTTGTCCGAGTGACCTGACCCAGTAGATGAATCCTATTTATTTTGAGGTAATTGGGTCAAAGGTCAAGGTCACGGTGATAATGAACACAAAAAACATGTTTTAAGCTTGTCCGAGTGATAACTCAACAATGCCTGGACCTATGGTCCTCAAACTTGACGTGGGGGTTGGGCCTGACCAGTGGATGAACCCTATTTATTTTGAGGTCATGCGGTTAAAGGTCAAGGAGAACAGTGACCTTGAATACAAAAACCTTTTTTAAGCTTGTCCAAGTACGGTAATAGCTCAACAATGTTTAGACTTATGATCCTTAAACTTGACGTGGAGGTTGGGCCTGACCAGTAGATAATCCCTATTTATTTTGAGGTCATTGGGTCAAAGGTCAAGGTCACAGTGACCTTGAACACAAAAACCTTTGTTAAGCTTGGCTGAGTGATAACTCAACCACGCCTAGTCCTATGGTCCTCAAACTTGACGTGGAGGTTGGGCTTGACCAGTAAATGAACCCTATTTATTTTAAGGTCATTGGGACAAAGGTCAAGGAGAACAGTGACCTTGAACATAAAAACCATGTCCGAGTGATAACTGGATATTGCCTGCACCCATGGTCCTCAAACTTGACGTGGAGGCATGGGGTGACCAGTAGATGAACCATATTGATGTTCGATGTCATCGAGTCAAATGTCAAGATCACAGTGACCTTTAACCTGAAAAGCTTGTCAGAATGATAACTCGGCATCGCCTGCACCCATGGCCCCAAACTGGACATGAAGGCAGGGGGTGACTAGTAGATGACCCCATTGATTTTGAGGTAATTGGGTAAAAAATTGTCCAACTATTCATGACAACATGGTACTCAGGGGGGGGGCATAATGTTTGACAAACATCTCTTGTTTTATTCTTACATCCTGTTTCAATTATTGACAACCTGCAATGGGGGAAACATGTGTTTTTGCTTATCCTTCTCCTTAAAAAATCGTCTAGTGCAGAGTCATGAAAAGTTATATGGATAAGCATCAATAAAAAAAAAGTAAATATTTTAGTACCATCTGACCTCATACAGACAGACAGACGGACAGTCATGTTGTAAAATAATGTGCTATATATCATTTCAGATTACACTTGTGCAAACAAATGTAAGAATGGATTCAGATCAAATACTTCCGATGAGTGTAGGCCACTGTAAGTTCTACATTTGGTAAATTATGATTTTTTAAGTACTTCTACGCGATGACACTGTTATGCAATGTGTATTTATTTGTTTTAAAGTGTTAACATTTCTTTCTTTTCAAAGGGGAGGGGGTGGTAAAAAATATTTCATCCGGACAGATTGAAATTTCAAAATTTCCGGAGTCCTGCACAGGAAGTCAAACTGTCCAGCTAAAACAGTTCAGCTATTAATCTACTTGACTGGTTGTTTGAAATAAATTCCTGACCAAATTTCCCGAGTTTTGTGTTTTGTTGTAAACACATGTTTAACTTTTAATACTTTCGGTTTTTCAATAACATAATTCTTAGAATCATGTCAGGATTCTTTCCAGATCCCCGCTGCAGACGACTTTAACCCCTTCCCTCCTGCAGATTATTTTGAAACAATACCAGCAGACGACTTTTGAAAACATTGACCACAATGTCTTCAACTTTATTTAACAATGAAGCTTTAATTTATTGAGATTTTTCAGGTTATTTTCACTATGTTTTCAAAGTCGTCTGCTGCCGATTCGTTGGATGTGGGAAAGGGCTAAATAAAACATATTGTCAAAAATATTTAGATTCTAAGTCAATGAAAGTATAATTATTGAATAGAGTTGAAAACAATGTGGCAAAAGGAGAATTTGCTCATCAACAGTTTTCCGCTAAATATGAGTTCAAATGCATCTATCAGTTGGAAGGGGTTAAATCTAAGACTGAGGTCAAATATTTACCTTAAATTAAACAGCTGTGGATTTATTGCAATGGATATGAATATGGCTCAATTACGCAAAATGTTAGCGGGAAATGGAAAAGTGGATAAAGATAATTATATCATTGATACAGGAAACATCTTGACAACAATCTATGCATTGCATTGCAAAAATGTAGGTAATTGAATACTATTTGCATAAAGTTTCTTCATTCAACCTCCATTTTCCCTCAGCATTGAGCCCACAGAAAAAACTGGCGAGCCTTTTCCCACTGCACAGTCTAGAAATACCAAAGAAACAACAACATTATCAACAAAACTAAATTCTTCGCCTGTATCAACGATCACTAGTAAAGTTTTGCCAACTCCGAAGTCTGAAGTGATAAAAACAACCATTACACCGAATCAAAATGATTCCACATGTAAGTATACATTAAGTGTTTTGATCATTTTATTTTTGAACTGCATAACTTCATATCGATGGCTTGGCGCAAGACTGGTCTAAGTCACATTTTTCACAAAATCATTTTTGCATTTTTGAATAAAGCACAATGAAATGCAAATGATGTGGAAAAGATATCCCTTTATTTCTTGCTTATCATTTATTTGTTGCTAAGTAACAGAAAAGTCTATCTGCTATACCTGATTTTTATAGAAGCAAAACTAGACCAAGTAGAGTTTGTCTAGTCTTGCTTTTAAATTATATTCCAAAAACTTGAGTTGGACTTCTCTTACCAATAATATTGACCTTCTGCAAACTTTGTTGCGAGCTCGCGAACTTTTACCATGGTAATGAATTTTTTTTTATTAAAATATGCTTTACCTTTATGTCAAAAATATGTTATCAGTAATTTAATACATGATGACTTTGTAGCATCGGTAGGGGAGGATCGTCCAACCAAATACTAAGTATTGACCTAAAAGCACAAACGTAGACACCTGGTACCATCTATGAAAGTTTTAGACACTGTTTAAATCAACAACACAAGTTAAGAATGAAATCGGAATATAATTAAGACGGTTTATTAAAGAGTTACGAGTTAAATAATAATTTGTGGGTATTTATGATTAAGTTATGATTCTCTGAGAGGCCACTATAGTGACCCCCAAAGAGAATAGGTTTTTAGATTGTGATGACAAAGAGCTCAGATAAAAGGAGAAGAAAGTCGATTGAGACTTCCACACCGCTGGGCTAGGTATGTCCTTTAGTAGGACGGTGTTAGAAATGACCAAGCTAGTAGACAGGGCTCTAATCTTAGAAAGATCTGTATATGCTAACTTAACCCTTTCCCATATATGACAACTATGCAGCAGACGACTATGAGAATATTTACTGAACAATTTGGAAAAATATCTATAAATGTAGGCATAATTCCTGAAAAAGTTGAAAATGTTGTAGCAAAACTAGAAATTGCTAATATTGTGCAATTTCTCATTTGGTCATGATGTTTTCAAAAGTCATCTGCTGCAGATGTTTAAAAATGCATTCATAGGTTGGAAAGGGTTAATAACAGAGGATATCCAGTGGAAAACAGTTGCAGGTGAGATATCCTTTTACCCTATAAGGTGTATAAACAAAAGCTGCAGCCCCTTGAACCTTGACTTTCTTAAGGTAAAACTTAAGAGACCTGACACATAACCCTGTCTAAGTATGAGGGGCCACAGTTCGAAGACAGGCTAGGAACTGTGAAAGGGTAGGGAAAATAGAAGCCAACTGGTTTTTAGCTAAGAAACCAGGTTGACAAATAAGGGTAACTGACCCAGCGGATTGGTTCAATCTGAGAACACCCTTCTCTACCAAGAAGGCATCTACAACGAGCAGTGGCAAACTGTCTTTAAAGTTAAAAGTTAAATACTTTAAAGAAGCAGACGCCAGTGGTTTGTACAGGGACTTTGTAAGAGACCACAATAAACACGAAATAACCCATTTTAGGGTTAAACTTCTAAAAAATGGTTTTTTTCTTTTATTCAAAGAAACGCATACGCTCAGAATGGATTAGAACCAATAATCTCTCTCCCTCTGAACTTAAGCGTATTGGAGAGCATTAAACGTTAACATTTAATTTAATTGTACAGACAGCAAGGTCTTTTTTTTTTAAGAAATCGGCTAGACTAGTCACAGAGGGATACTCTGGATTAACCGACCTTGCAGTACACCAGTGAAAACTGTCCATTTTGAATCATAGACGATTCTTATGGACTATCGTCTAGATTCGGCAATGCGGGAGGCAGCCCTCTCAGAATGCTTGTTCTCTTGGACTGAAATCCGGGTTGGGATGTAGGTGATGACCCGGTTTCTGGAGCAGAATGTCGTCCTGAAGAGGAAGGCGTAGATTTTGGGCCAGAAGTGTGTTGAACCAAAACCTCTTTGGTCAAAATCGCGCTTTTAGCATTCCCTGAATAATAAGTTCGAATTGAGTGTCAGAGCATACACTGCCTACTCTATAGGATCAAAGAGATCCATAAAAGGAGGGGTCCCGACGCGTATGAACACAAAGATCACTTCACTTGGGTTAATAGTCCATTACCTAATGTCGCGTCTCTTCTCAGAGATAACAGCTCTGTGGCACCCTTTCAATTTAGTGCCATCAGATGCCATTTTCCCTAATCCAATGCCTCTAGAATTGAGCAAAACGGACAGGGATGCTGCAAAATGGTCCTCCCACAATGTGCCCTGGCCTCCCACTTCTCGAATACCGGACTCTAACCGGTAGGTAATTTTTGGAATCAAACATGATTGATGTATGATCCCCTGTAAGCTAATCTTTTCCCATAGGAGAAGAAGATCGCAGAGGGTCATTTAAAGGGGTCGAGTTTGCCGTTTGGGATGGTTCCTGCCTACTTTTTTCAGAGCTCTCAAAGTGAGTCTGATCAAGAGACTGCCTATCAAATGACTGCCTCCTAGAGAGATGTCCTTCCAGGATAAGATGATCCCCATCTAGGGGAATCTCTCCCTTGTAAATCTCTGGCCATCATGCCATTTCAATAATTGGAACGATGAATGGAACTGGGGAGGAATGTAAATACTACCTGTCTCAATAAGTGTAGGTAATGCCAAGTTGCCTGGTGACCGGTCAAGCATGGGAATCCTGCAAGTAATACCCAAAGGTCTACATTCAGGGGTTGGCACTCTAGGGGCCCAATCTGAAGTTGTAGTTGATTTCTCACACTACCCCTATTCCTACACGATGAGTACCAGGAGAGCAAGGGTGACCTGTAGAGGTCACCAGTGATTGGTGAATAGCAGTCGACTGTCTGCCTTAACCCAGAACAGGGTCAGCCGAATCTAAAAGCGGGACAGCTGTGAAGGGCGAAGAGTGAACATCTCTTACGCTCTCGCCGTTTTAGCTCACATAGTTTGAAGCGGAGAACCCGCTTAACTCCGAGCTATTCTCGGAAATAGACACCCACTCCTTTGAAATGGTGCGCCTCTTCCTACCTCTATACATTCTGCACTTATTGCACTTCATCAAAGTGGAAGAAGCCCAAGGCTTATAGAGAGCACAAGGCGTACCCTGCATGCACTCAGTGCACAAAATGCAGGCCAGATGCTTCCCAAGTGGCTTCTAATTGACCACATAATGCACGAACCTGGTCATATTGAGAGACTTTAACATATAAATACAATTTAGATACAAGAAAAATATTTATAAATGGAACAGTTGTGTTTTATATATAACTGTTCAGACCGTAAGGTAGATTTACTTGAGTCAGTAATTCGAATATCTTTATGGCGAGTAACGAAAATATAAATGTAACTGGTGGGTTAAACCGACCTGTGAAGGTCAAAGAGAGAAGTTTAATAATGAGCAGTAATAAAGCTAATAAGTAGGTTTAATAGATGGAAAAAGTTGCGAAGTGTGAGTGCCTTCTGAATACAAGGACCCAACAACTCAATTCAGAATATTGCATAAATTTAGCCTATATGTCCGATGTCCAGAAATTAAAAGTGATATGTGTGCATGGGTGCTGCTCATTATGAGCAATTTTACGTATGGCAACCGTACGTATTGCACATGGTGGGAGCTACGTAGATTCTTTCAGGGAGGAATTAATCGGATTTTATATTTAAGTAGAATCATTATAAAATTTAAAACCAAATTTGATATAATAACTACTAAATAAACAGCAAAATTTACCCTCATATTTATCAATAGAAAGAAACTACTGATTTGAAAAATGTATTTCTGTAACTAAAATGCTGAGTTAATGCCTAAAAACATAAGTATATTGGTTTATTAATATTCAGACAAATAGTAAAAATTAATCTGAAATGATAGAATGATTTTTGCTAGTGATTACGTTTTGTAAATTTAAGAAACGTGCATGACCGAAGCAATAAATAGAAAATTATTGTAGACCATGATACTAGTAGCAAACAATTCATCTTGACTTATTTTGTTTACAATAGGTCCAGTAACACTCAATAGAAAGTAGAGATCATTTCATAATAGCATATATAGTATATTTAGAGCAGAGATTAAGAAAAACTTATGTCATAACCTGTTTGTCTTTCAGCTTATATGAAAAAATGAGTTATTAAATTACAGCTAAAGGCTATTCATATTTTTAAGATATAATTTAAATCAAATGTAGAAATAATTTGTTGGAGACTTTGTACTGAAATGTACATGTAGTTCTAAGGAATAATCCGCAGTGACCGAGTGTTAAGGGTGTGGGACCTTGGACCAGGCATCCCAAGTGCGATTCTCACTTGGGAAGGACATGGTTGAATATTATGAAAGTTTTTGCTGTGATATAACTGAGAAATTGTTGACCAGAGCAGTAACCCAAATGACAATTCTAGTTAGTTGATGGAATTGATCATCAAATAACACTTTCCAAGACACCTTTTGGTGGATCTGCAGCAGACGACTTTCGAAAACATTTTGGCAAAAGGAGAATTTGCTATTAATGAGCATCTTTTCCATTTGCCACAAAGTTTTCAATCCTTTAGGCAATTATACCTTCATTTTAGATAATTTCTGTGTTTTTGCCTAAATATCTTCTTTAAGTCGTCTGCTGCAGATTTGCTGTTTGTGGGAAAGGGATAAGCAAAACATGTGTTCCCTGGAACACTCTTGCTGCGACGAAGTTGCTAAAGCAAGACTAAGGTGTTGCTTTTCTTGTGACGGCGGAGTCAAACATTTGCGTTTAGCTCAAAGTTGAAGTTTTGTTTTTAGCTCGAATATTTGAAGAATATGAGAGCTACAATACTTACCCTGGCGTCGGCCGATCGGCCAATCGGGCTGAAAATTCACAGGAAGCCTCCTCTCAATGGCCTCACCAGAATATTCTTTTGGGATCCATCCATACAGAATTCTGGCCTTCTATCAGATTCCTTGAAGCCATGTTGATTGGTCCAAAAACATGGCCGCCAGGGGGCGGGGCTAGTATGCCTTATATGGCTATAGTGAAATCTTAAAAAATCTTCTTCTCCAAAAGTGTCAGGCCGATTTTCAAATAATTTTGTAGAAATGTTTCTAGGGTGACCCTCTATCAGATCCCTTCAAGCCAAGTTGATTTGGGGGCGGGGCTTACATGGCTAAAATGACGAGAAAAAATCAGGTGAGCGATCCAGGGCCATCATGGCCCTCTTGTTTAAACAAAATAGATGTTTTTTTATGTGGCCAAATTCTTATTAAAGGTAAGTATTACATTACATTTTAGTTATTCATTTGTGATCTGTAAAAACTAACTGTAACGCATTTGCGATAAGTATAAATCAATTTCTGACTGTTCTGGCTGCCATTTAGTCACACAATGTCTAAAGAAACCTCTGACCATATTGTGGTTTTAGCTCATATGAGCACGAAGTGCTTAAGGTAAATTATGTACAGCGTCCTGAGTCCATCGTGCATCAACTTCCTCTTCTCAGTAACCAGTGGGTCAATTTGGATGAAACTTCACAGAAAGCATTCCCTCAATGACTTCACCAGAATTCCTTTTTTGAATCCATCTCGAATTTTGGTTTCCATGGCAACAAAACTTAAAAAAGAATCTTCTCCTCCGAAACTAGTTGGCAGATTTTCAATTTCTTTTGTAGAAATATTCTTTGGATGACCCTGTATCAGATTCCTTCAAGCCATGGTGATTGGTCAAAAAACATTGCCACAAGGGGGCGGGGCTATTTTGCCTTATAAGCCTATAGTGAAAACTTAAAAAATCTTGAAATCCTAAAATTGTCAGGTTGTTTTCAAATAATTTTGTAGTAATGTTCCTTAAGTGACCCTATATCAGATTCCTTCAAGCCATGTCGATTGGTCTAAAAACATGGCCCCTGGGGCTATTTTGCCTTATATGGTTATAGTGAAAACTTAAAAAAAATCTTCCTCTCTAAAAATGTCAGGCAGATTTTCAAATAATTTTGTAGAAATGTTCCTTAGGTGACCCACTATCAGATTTCTTAAAGCCATGTTGATTAGACTAAAAACATGGCCACAACAGGGCATGGCTATTTTGCCTTTTATGGCTTGAGTGAAAACTTAGAAAAAAACCTTTTCCTCCGAAAGTGTTTGGTCGATTTTCAAATAGTTTTGTAGAACTATTTATAATATGACCCTTTATCAGATTCCTTCAAGCAATGTTGATGGTCAAAACTCATGGGGCCCCAGGAGGCGTGGCTTATATGGCAAAAGTGAAAAAAAATCAAATCAGGTGAGCGTTCCAGGGCCATCATGGCCCTTTTGTTTTAATTTTCGTATGGTTTCATAGGCTGATGTGAACACTGATATTTTCATTAAGGTTGGATATCCTTGAACGTCACTCAACTATACTTTATCTTACAGGAGTATTTGGTGTTCCGAAAAAGTGGTGTGCAGTACAGTATTGCCTTGCCGTGAAACGTTTCAGCCAACTAAACTGGAGTAGCAGTCTTAAAGAAGTCCACTTCATTGACATTGACGAAGAAATGTTGAAGGTTATTGAACTAGCTTGCGAAGTTGTATTTAACTCAAATGAAAAGTCAAACAAAGAGTTACGCAAATTAAAGTGTACAACAAAGGAAAATAAAGGGATCCAATTTCGACGATTTTTTAAAATAAAAAAGAATTTCAGGCGACAGAAGTCAACGGAGAACTATCCTAAAACATGTCGATCCACTAAATCCAGGTTCAAAATAGAACTTCGTGCAGACTTTCAGATAGCAGTTCGGACGGGCAATATTGTCGAATTTGAAAAGGGCGTCATTGTGTGTCCACAGGATCAAGAACTAAAATGTCTTGGGGGAGTTGCTAAAGCCATCAAAGATAGGGAATTATACTTTGAAGGTAACTTGCGGAGAAGGCACACACATAACAATTACACCACCGGAGAGGTACTAGTGTCAGTTTGCAAGGCTCTGAGATGCTCTACCGTGTATAATGTTGTCCTACCAAACATCCAAAGGTCAGGTGATATGAATGCCGTGAGTCTCTGCTACACACAAGTACTACAGAGAGCGAACCAAAACAGCATTGAGAGGATAGCGCTGCCATTGTTTTGCACAGGTAATGAGGACATTTCATTTTTGCATTTACATGTTTTCAACAGTAGCTTAGTTATTTTATGAAGACAGTACAGTTGTGCAGGATCCCTGTCATAAATAGACTTATTAGGCCGACACTGGCAGGGATAAAACCCAGGAAGTCTTAGATATTTAGGAGATGATTCAGATAGTGTCTTATCTCTTTTTATTGTTTAAATTAGACCTTCACATCTGACATCAAACTAGCTTTAGTTTCTTTTTCAATAAGCTTTCTACTTCACTCTAGATCGCAATGCATCTTTGTTTCATATGAATAGTAATATGTTTTACTATGTTAATAATTAAAAATATTGATAATAAAACCCACGAAATTTGGACAATGATATATCATAACTTGAGGGGCGCACTGCACTGCACTGCACTGTTCCCCAAATAGTAGTTTTCTTGGCATAGATTCAGAGGCAAGTTAAGGTTTTTTTTTTTAAAAGCACCAGTCACTTAGACTGTATATATTAACGCTCTAGTTTAACATTTTCTCTGCAGATCGGGGGCAGGCCGTAGAACAATCAGCCAGAGCGTTAGCTTATAGTCTGATTCAGTTGTGTAACTCAAAGGGACGTCAACACAAACTCCCCTCTGTCTATATCTATGCATACAAAGAAAAATCATCTGATATCATAGTCCGTGTCTTGAATGAGGTAATCATGGAGAAAACTGTCAGAGGTAGAACAAAACCTGAAGATTTTAAACAACGACCAAGTCCAACACCACAACGACCTTCAGCAAGCCCTTCACGAAGGAGTCAAACTTCAACAGATGTTTCCATGGAATCAGAAGCAGAAGGAAGACGTTTGGATAATAGAACGGGCCCTAGAGCTGGAACATGTGATAAATTTGTTGTAGAATCAAACGACAACAAACTGGACATATCCAATCCTACAAGACCTCTAGACGGTACATTGGAATCGATGAAGTGTGCTATCTGTATTGACTCGTTTACAAACCCTAAAACCTTATCTAAATGTGGACATACATTCTGTACTGAGTGTATTGACGACTATTTCAAAGTAAAGCCGGTTTGTCCTTTCTGTTTTACTGTCTATGGGGTCTTAACTGGTACACAACCAAATGGAGAGATGCAGATTGAGACGGACACACGTATCAAACTTCCTGGATATGATAGATACGGTGCCATTCGGATTCGTTACAGTTTTCCAGATGGGACTCAAGAGGTAAATATTTCGATAAGTTGCAGTTAACGATGTTTTCAGCAGTTAATCAGTTATATCATGGCAGCCTGTTCACCTAACAAGGTGTTTCCTTCCTTTCTTGCACAGATACTCAATACAATATATTTTCAAGGCATCTGGCCGCCACATAGACGTTGACAAGGGAAATATATATTGTTCATATTGGTACAAGTAATCTACAACATTATCTATTGTGAGTTTTAGCGTCAATGTCTTCTGGAATCACTAACAGGATGTTCATCATTCATTGAAACTAACTAATATTCTTTCTTAATGTTAACAAATAGATAAAAGTATACCAAAGTAAGAACAAAGCTAAGGTACCCCGTTTTATTTGACAAACAAAAATGAATGTGTTTACTAAATTCTTGCAATAATTTAAGTACAAGCCCAACAGGTGATAATCGACACATTCAACATTTCATTTAACTTATTGTATGGAACAAACTTTTCATTTTTAGCTCGTCTGAGCTAAATTTAGCATGTTGAAACATTGTCAGAATAAGTTCGAATGTAGATCATGTCCAGACATAATCCAAATTACTGCCAAATTGAAGGAAAATCACTCTAGGGACTGCATTTTTCACTCCAGTAGCTTGAAACCTTGTTAGAATGTTTGTCCTGAGAATATCTAGGCCAATTTAGAAACTGGGTCATGTCAGGTCAATAGCTAGGTCACAAGGTCACATTGAAGGAACATTTTGTTAGCACTCTAGTAATAGCTAACATGTACATGACCACAAAACAATTATTGTGATTGGCTATGTGGTAGGCATAACTCAGGTGAGCAATCCAGGGCCATCATTGCCCTCGTGTTTATGAAAAAGTATTTTGGATCGTCCAAGGCAAATTTCCTAGCCTAGTCCTGCTTTTTTTATTCAGGGATCATGACTTATGGAACGTTGTCTTGCCTTGATATAACTGGATTAATGTTAAAAATGGCTTAAAACAATTTTAATAAGCAAAGGTATCATCCAGATCACATTATCATACCCCCCGACAAACAAAGTTGAGATGGGCTATATTGGAGTTGCCCTGTGGTTGGTTGATCAGTCGGTTGGTTGGTTGGTTGCGATCTTCCTTGTCCGCAGCATAATTCTAAAACTAATTGTTGGAATTAAATAAAACTTAATACGATGATACAACACATCGAAAGGAAGTGCTGTGTACAGGAACGATAACTAAACTTTAGCTATTTACAGAGTGATTGCCATAACATTTTGTTACTTTTTCTTGTCCCAATAATTACTTAATAACTCATAGATGGAATCTAATGAAACTTCATACACTGGTAGAGCACAGTGAGAGGAAGTGTAGTGTACAGGAATCATAACTCTAATTTACATAACTACAGAGTTATGGCACTGTGTTACTTTTTGAAGTTTTATTTCATTTTAATGGGGAACAAGAACGCCTCCAATATTATGACTCTTCAGTGGTATAGTTTTCAGTCAACAACAAATGTTGATAAATGTCTCAAGAGAAGAACATACGTAGTCTAAATGCGTTGTTGTGCTGTGGAAATTGATTTCTATGCACCCCATCCAAATAAAGCGGAACCCCATATAATTCAAAATAACATGTAAATATGGGTGATCATCTATGTAATAATTATGACCATGTTGATATTTATTTTCTAGGAAGAACATCCAAGTCCCGGACAGAACTATTACGGTACGCGTCGTACTGCCTACCTACCGGACACTAAAGAAGGACGCAAAGTTCTAAAACTGTTGGATGTGGCTTTTAACAGAAGACTTGTGTTTACAATCGGAAGGTCTGTGACAACGGGATCAGAGAACGCAGTGACTTGGAATGATATCCATCACAAGACAAATATATCTGGGGGTTCATCAAAGTAAGATAATTTGAATGATTCTCCAGGAAAACCAACTTTAAGGTTATACATGAAGCAATATACCTGCCTGATCCAAATAGATACTACTTTACTTGTCTAAATAGACATACCTGCGCATTCATGCCTTATTCAAATAAACACTACTTTACTTGTCTAAATAGACATACCTGCACATTCATGCTTTTTTCAAATAGATACTACTTTACTTGTCTAACTAGACATACCTGCACATTCATTCCTTATCCAAATTGATACTACTTTACTTGTTTTAATAGACGTACCTTTAAATAGACACTACTTTACTTGCCTAAATATACATACCTGCACATTATTGCCTGATCCAAATGGATACTACTTTACTTGTCTAAATAGACATACCTGCACATTCATGCCTGATCCAAATGGATACTACATTACTTGTCTAAAACGACATACCTGCACATTCATGCCTGATCCAAATATATACTACTTCAATTGTCTAAATAGACATACCTGCACATTCATGCCTGATCCAAATGGATACTACTTCAATTGTCTAAATAGACATACCTGCACATTCATGCCTGATCCAAGTAGATACTACTTCAATTGTCTAAATAGACATACCTGCACATTCATGCCTGATCCAAATAGATACTACTTTACTTGTCTAAATAGACATACTTTTAAAATGGATACTACTTTACTTGTTTTAATAGACGTACCTTTAAATAGACACTACTTTACTTGCCTAAATATATGTACCTGCACATTATTGCCTTTTCCAAATTGATACTACTTTACTTGTCTAAATAGACATACCTGTACATTCATGCCTGATCCAAATGGATACTACATTACTTGTCTAAATAGACACACCTGCACATTCATGTCTGATTCAAATAGATACTACTTTACTTGTCTATATAGACACACCTGCACATTCATGTCTGATTCAAATGGGTACTACTTTACTTGTCTAAATATACACACCTGCACATTCATGTCTGATTCAAATGGGTACTATTTTACTTGTCTAAATAGACATACCTGCACATTCATGTCTGATTCAAATGGATACTACTTTACTTGTCTAAATAGACATACCTGTACATTCATGCCTGATCCAAATGGATACTACATTACTTGTCTA
>JAUELF010076140.1:2739-16238 GCA_031471495.1 Clinocardium nuttallii | reverse complement strand
CGTCATATACTACAGTACTAGTATACCATGCGTTAAACGGTCACATACCTGGTCGTCATATACTTCAGTACTAGTATAGCATGCGTTTAACAGCCACATACCCTGGTCGGCATATACTCCAGTACTAGTATAGCATGCGTTAAACCGTCACATTCCCTGGTCGTCATATACTTCAGTACTAGTAGAGCATGCGTTAAACCGTTACATACCTGGTCGTCATATACTTCAGTACTAGTATAGCATGCGTTAAACCGTCGCATACCTGGTCGCCATATACTTCAGTACTAGTATAGCATGCGTTTAACCGCCACATACCCTGGTCGTCATATACTACAGTACTAGTAGAGCATGCGTTAAACCGTCACATACCCTGGTCGTTATATACTACAGTACTAGTATAGCATGCGTTAAACCGTCACATACCTGGTCGTCGTATACTACAGTACTAGTAGAGCATGCGTTAAACCGTCACATACCCTGGTCGTTATATACTACAGTACTAGTATACCATGCGTTAAACCGTCACATACCCTGGTTGTCATATACTGCAGAACTAGTATACCATGCATTAAACCGTCAAATACCCTGGTCGTCATATACTACAGTACTAGTAGAGCATGCGTTAAACCGTCACATACCCTGGTCGTCACATACTACAGTACTAGTATAGCATGCGTTAAACCGTCACATATCCTGATCTTCATATACTACAGTACTAGTATAGCATGCGTTAAACCGTCACATACCCTGGGCGTCAAATACTTCAGTACTGGTATAACATGCGTTAAACCGTCACATACCTGGTCGTCATATACTACAGTACTAGTACAGCATGCGTTAAACCGTCAAATACCCTGGTCGTCATATACTACAGTACTAGTATAGAATGCGTTAAACCGTCACATACCTGGTCGTCATCTACTACAGTACTAGTATAGAATGCGTTAAACCGTCAAATACCCTGGTCGTCATATACTACAGTACTAGTACAGCATGCGTTAAACCGTCACATACCTGGACGTCATATACTACAGTACTAGTATAGCATGCGTTAAACCGTCACATACCTGGTCGTCCCTCATGTAATTTATACTTAATCCTCAGTAGAACTAACACTGTGGCTGCATGCCAACAACGTTATCATAACAGCCAAAATCCCTAATTAAAGAATTAAACCATAACAGCCCCTTTTTATTATGTACTTTAGCACGTGTTAAACAACCTCATCCCCTAATAATACTAGTATAGCATGCGCTAAACCGTCACATACCTGGACGTCATATACTACAGTACTAGTACAGAATGCGTTAAACCGTCACATACCTGGACGTCATGTACTATAGCACGAGTTAAACCACTACATCCCCTGGTGGTCATGTACTTTAGCACGAGTTAAACCACCACATCGCCTGATGATCATGTACTTTTGCACAAGATAAACCACCACTTCACCTGATGGTATGTACTTTCGCACAAATTTAAAAACCACATCCCCTGGTGGTCATGTACTTTCTTTGGCACAAATTAAACTACCACTTCTCCCGATGGTCATGTACTTTGGCACAAGTTTAACCACCACTTCCCCTGGTGGTCATGTACTTTGGCACAAGTTGAACCACCACTTCACCTGGTGGTCATGTACTTTCGCACAAGTTTAACCACCACTTCACCTGGTGGTCATGTACTTTCGCACAAGTTTAACCACCACTTCCTCATATGGTCATGTACTTTAGCATGAGTCATAATACCTCAATTTATGATGGCCAATGGACTTAAGCACACGTAAAACCACCGCAACCCCTGGTTGTCATGTACTTGAGCCACCACATCCCCTGATGGGCATGTACTTCAAAACGAGTTAAACACGAATTAAACCACAACATCCCCTCATTGTTATGTAGTTTAGCACAAGTTAAACCACACTAGGACGCTTTCTTTGAAGTTTCATGCCAGTTTTGACTCACTGGTTACAAAGGAGAAGATGTTGACGCACGACGCACGACCATTAAAAGGCGATAACAATAACTCACCTTGAGAACTTCGTGCTCAGGTGAGCTAAAATGTGCGGCGGAACGAACATCTTAACCAACATGCTAGGTCGAAAAAGAACCATAATGCATACAAAAACCTTGACAGAGTTATATACTCCTGTCGGTTGATGGAGGTAATGACAGTGAAAAGAAATTGTAAATATAATTTTCAAAGCAATACAATGTAATGGTTTAAAAAAGGTGAGGTGGTACAATAGAGCTAGACCGACTCCGAGGAGAGTAGGATAGTTTGTCAATGTTTCAATGTTTGTCAATGTTTCAATGTGTGTCAATGTTTCAATAATGTTTCAATGTGTGTCAATGTTTCAATGTTTGTCAATGTTTCAATGTTTATATCAAGCTAATAATAGCAACATATCAGAAAACATGTGAACACTGCTATCAACCCGCGTTTTTAAAATGCCACACATAGAAAGTTTTTATGGCCAAAATGATCTTTGTAGATGACTGTTTCAAACGATAAGGGTTTAATAAATGTTCCTTGTGTATTATTTGTTGATTACGTATATAGCCACTTGCGTGATATACTCTTATAACTACAACAGCACATACACACAAACAAATCACCTACACTGTTATATGAACATTTCTTGAAAAGCATGTACTTATACCGTTAGATCTTATATAAGAGAATATCAGAGTGCTTCGTTTTCTTCAACATACATTTTCTATATCATTAAAACTTATGAAACAACAGCCTCAGAAAATGTTCTTTAATCATTTTCTTTAATCCACACGCTTTACGATTCAACACTAAAAGTTATCCTTAAAATCATCTATCGCATTGGTTGGAACATGCATTTTTCATGTATTGTGTTGTCTTTATTGGGTTAATCGTCATTTTCCGAATCACACTCGAAGTTTTAAACCTTCCAGCTCTATGGTAAGAAAGTCATTCTCGTCTTTCTTCCAGAGCCCTGATGGTACTGTGAACACAACATGCGTTGCTTCCTGTAATGATAATAATAATACTTTTGATAACCATCGATAATATAGTTCAACATCATGATAATTGTACTGATTATTATGAGCCACGATGAAAACAATAGAGACCAAACTTATAATATTAATTTATGATGATAATGCTAAAACAGTTAGGTTATATAATTGGAGTAAATCAGGAAGACTGAAAGTAAATAACGACGGAAAGACCGTGTCCAGAATAAGGCTGTGTGACCTTATATATAATATTCGCGGTATATGTGATCTACGGATACACTATGCCTCCATAATGATATCAAAAGCGAAAAATTGTAATCAAAATGATAAAAGCATGAATACAGGACATCCATAATATAAAATGATCGATAATACAGATAATCAATAGATAATGAAATTGATGATAAATGTTACTCAAATTAATCTTTCCAATTTTTCAAATGCTACAAGAACATGCATCATCTAGTCGTTTCTGAGAAGCAGATGACTTATGGGGTTAACCGTTCATTAAACCAATTAAATGTGAGAAATGCTCATGTTATCTGTGAACTTAAATGAAACCTAATAAAATACGACCTTGTGGACACATACAAACATGATGGCATACCTTTATTTTATGATTGTTGCATATTTTCTGCAATGTATCACACAACCATCGATGAGCAGGATCTTGTGTTTGTTTTCCAGTAGGTCCAAGCGCATATAAATTTCCCATCAACTCCTTTTTATTTATCCATTGTACTTTAACAATTGTTTCATTTATCTTCTATAAAAGATTTACATTAAAGACAACCAATTTGAATTAAACAGTAATGACATTTTGTAATCAACGGTATATGTTACACTTAAGGTTTAAAATATTCCCTTTAAGGAAACAATACGGAACCTTAATTAACTTTATAGTGCAATGTATTGCTTTCCATCTTCAAAAAACGCAGTTCAATTCTTTTGACTTATTTGGTATAATTGTCAGACATATTAAAGGGACTTGTTTACAATGTGTACTCGTTTTGGACATTTTCACTCTATTAATCCAAGTTAGTATACACATTTATATGTTATAAAAGTACACAATTTATTAATTCAGGACAATGCTTGCATCGAGTTATCTTAATTAAGGATAAAGTTTGCATAAAGTTTATCCTTATTTAGGACAATGTTTTCATACATGTAGCTTAATCAGGGACAATTATATACGTTAACAACAGCATGAAAGAAAGAAAAACTCAATTTTCAAATATCAGTTATATTTCGAAAAGAAAGTAAAACTCGAAGAAGACGGAAACCATAAGTTATTGGCATTTCCTTCAAATACGATTTTAACTCGCTGGGTTGATCAGGGTGTCATTATGCAGTTAGCGTTTACGTCGTCGGTTGTGTCAAATATTTGTAAGCTTTATGTTAAATGTTTTTTGTTAAACGTTCAAACTTTACTGTCCTTAGAGACAATATATAGCCATCGCCAGTTTATTCTTCCAAGTCATGGAAATAACTAAAAAGATTACACATACCTTATATATTACTCCTGCTAAATGTTTGTGCATTAAGTATCTCTGTAGTATATCCTGTGTCTTGATTTCGTCAAGAAATACTCCAATCTTTGTGGTGTTGTGTACATGTATGTTCTCTACATTCCTGATTCCGAAGGAAAGTTCAAACTTCTGGTTCCACGCTATGGTCACCTCTTCGATACTAGATAGTTCGTGTATGCCCACTTCATGTGGACCTTTTCTAATGGTGATTGTAATAATGTCTGAATATTTCGTCAATGTATCACCATGGTTTTCGAAAAAGTCTCCTGTAATATGCCAATAACGACAGGGAATAAAATGACAAGCTATTTCCAAATAATGACAGAACAGATTGTGATATGAAACATCTGCTATTAAATAGGATTTAAGTCAAAATCAATATACATACTTTTACATGGTCATACTATATAATGTTCGAGCGCAAACATGTAGTTTAGTTAAAACATGTTTATATTGGAAAGTTGTTGTAGTAGCACATCCAGTTTATTCAAAAGACATGGCATTATGCGGCTTTTTGTGGCTTTCCAAAATTGACTAATTATTTGTGTTAATTAATTGCTATTCATCAGTAAACCAAAACATAAAGTAACATAACCCTTTTTAAAGTTTTCCAGAGCGGGAAATCATTGTTTATTTTAAGCGAACAACTCTTAAAGTTATATTTGGGGATCAATCGATCAACCAACCTACTTACCCTTATATCTATACTCAAGAACTTGTTTCAAAAGCGCTGCTTTAAGTTCTGTTGTAGTGTTCAATATATCAACTGTGCAATCTTCATATTTATCCTCATAGTGAAAATCTATACCAGTTGTCTTGTGTGTGTAACCTATATGCAAATCCCATGCTTTCACTCTATATAAAGACAATGTTGGGTTGCTACCGCCACCTGGTGTCTTTTGCATTTCCTTTGTAATCTGTTTAAACAGTGCTACTACAGATATGAAACCGGGGTTGTCTTTACTACATGAACCAGTCGACTTTTTTTGCAAGGTTTCTACAAATAGCTTGGTAAAAGTGCTGCGTTTGCTAGTGAATATAGCTTCCTCGTCAGAACTTGATGCATTTAGTTGTAATTTTATATTTGCAGTTGAACGTCGTAAGTTAGGACTAAAACAACAGTCCATGATTAATATAATTTCCTTTTTGGTTGCCCTCAAGCAGCATTCGAAATCTACCATTTCAAAAAAAGAATTTTCGGCGACTTGAAAACCGGACTGTTCTGTATAATGTCCAGAATAATACACGATGACTGTAAACAGTGTTGTGCACTTTTCTATCTTTTGCATAGCATCACCAAAACCATCTAGTGTTGTGGTGATCACATTTTTTTCACTGAAATTTGAAAATACATTTTATTTCATTTTCTCTATATGGTAAACTGTTTTTCATCCAAGCCATAATTAGTTTTATGTATTTACATTGGACTACCATTTGCCTACATACTATATACCTATTTATTTATGTTTCGTTAACTCTTACATTTTATAATTGAAACAATATTTAAACTAGAACTTTGAGTGAACTCTTGATAGGATACCCCCTTCCCGCGCTTAACAGACGGACACGGACAGACGGACGGACGGACAGGGATAATCTTACTTCATGCACATCCGCATGCTGTGTACTGCAACTGTGTAAAGTTTCATCAGTCCAGCTATTAAGGAGGAGTTGCGCTTACAAGCATATGGACAGACGGACAGACAGACGGGCGGACAGGGTGATTCCAATATACCCACAAGAACGTGTTTGTATAATAACATCTCCCAAAACACTAAAACATCTTAAATTATTTTCACATAAATGATACTTTAGAGACCCTCGCCAAAAGTGTATAATATCAACTATTCTAACTTTTACTTGATGAAGCTCATTTCATATAAGTATAACAAACAGTAAAGAGTTTAATTTATCATACTGTAACTATGTTCAGTCCTGGCAACCATCTTTTGCAGCGGAGTGAATTGGCAGAAGGTTACTAAAACATGTTTGCAAACTTCTATATGTTTCTTTAAATGGACAAATGGTTAGGAAAATCTTTCCTTTGAATATATTTTTACATTTTGCTTTGACTGCCGTCCTGTTCAGCGGAACGGTAACGTTCCATGACTGATAGCGAAAACGATTATGACGGAATGTAAGTGATTTCAAAGGCTTAATCCGAGCACTTCATGAACTAAAGTGAACACTTCAAGGGCAGTAATCATCTGTAATTATTACTAAATATATATGACACGAAATAGTGTTTTCGAAATCTAAAACTGTTTCAAGTTATAGGATCAAAGTGACTTAGTTGCAAATGGCGTTAAAACATAAACGTTGAATTATGTTGACAATATATGATCTTGAACAGGAATATGGCGAAGATTCCATGTCATCAACTTTTTAAGTATGAAGGCAAATCCGTCCACAATTTACACTGGTGTGACATTGTTCTCATTATATGATATGTTATTTATATAAATAAGGGGAACAATTTGCTAACAAATCAAGTGCTAGTGTGCTGATGTCATTTTGAACGGACACATTTTAGCAGATGTGACTTCGACCTTTGACCCGAGTAAGACACATATACTGATGCAAGCTCCCTTGACAGGGTTATACTCCAAACTCATGCATTGTCACCATTCCAATAAAGGTTTAGTGAGATGTTATAGGGCTACAACGACATTTAAGTGAAACTAGTTCACAGCAGCCTTCAACGTTTCCGAGATTGTATAAATCAAGGTTTATGTTGTAAAATGTTTCCTTCCAACTTGCATGTATGGGTTATGACGAATTCATACCACTGTAGGAAAACCATTCTCGTTATTAGTTTCAGAATACAAAGCTCATAAACTTACCTTAGTCCAGTGACCAATGGGTATTTTGATGTAAGTATCTTTTTCATCCTATTCACATCCGTTTCGATAGCTCGGCAATAACCCTCGTCCTCATCATATCCCCTAATCAAAATTGCTGCCCAGGAATAACCTTGACATAATGAGTAGTGTATAATGCGTCTTATTGGATGTTTAAACACCAGTAAAAATTAATGTAATCTTATAGAATATTTTACTGTTTTGCTCAATGAACAGTCAATATTTGTCCGGGTTTCGATGGACGCCAATGTTGATAAATGACCAATTCGGTGAATTAATAATATAGAGTAAACGTGATGGAGTTTTCGGTAAACTGGACCTTATATTGTATTGTTATACTATATATACACGCACACTCTATCCTATGTGTAATAAAACAGTCAATTAACTGTTTAATTGGATTGAAATTATAGTTATTTAAAAGCATTATCGAAAAAACCCATATAATTTTGTTTTCCAGGTGTGTTTGCAGATGAATTAAAAAATATATAGATATACGAGTATGCATCTTTTGTCGAAACTTAACCATGATAAGTTAACTTTTTAAAAAAAAAGGTACACTTTTATCTTCTTTTAATTCAGGTATGTTTGCACATGTATATCACATATGTCTTTTTTATATATTCCATTTATTTATGTCATAACCTTATGTATTTTGTTTGTATAAACATGTTTGTGGTAAAATCAAAAATACTTTCTACGCCTACAAAAGGTACAAAATCTAGAAAATATTTGACGGATGATATCAAATAAACCCTTTCCTGTATTATATTTGAAAAAATGCCGACATGTTTGACAAGTATATAAAACCTCCAATACTCATACATGTGTTTAAATTTTGTTTTTCCTAAACCTTTTTTACTAAATATTATATTTTAAACTAAACACGCAATAAATGCCATTGATTGTCCCCACCTACAATGTAGGACAGTGCATGGGGTAGATGTACTATAATAACAATAAATTAAATATTTTCTACCGAAACCTCCAATAGGTTCATTTATATTACCAATTTACCGAACAAAAAGGGAGGTGCCACTTTGTTATGCCTGGTTTATTAAAGACAAATTATACATGTGTTACAATAATCATGAATCCAAAGAATTCAATCTTACTAAAGACTGACAACATGTGCCAGATGTAGAGATTATGAACATTATCAATATGATTTGTTTTATTATTTTGCTTTCAAAATTCAATTTTTTAGAATCTGCATTGGTTTGGTTTAAACAATATTTTATTTATATTCAATATACATGTACATCTCTTAACACTTTCAAATCAATTAGTCGTTTAATACTTGATAATCCAAACAGTTACACAAAACCTGTTCTAAATCCATAACCTATATGTGCTATATTTATAAACGAAAATGTAAAATATCATTTTCGAGCCAACATTTCAATAAAAGTAGACACATATCTGCAAATTCGGCTACCGATGTTGATTCAATAAAGAGGTAATTAAAACAGAAACAAAATTTGAGCTTACTCGGCGTGAAATGTCAACCTTATTACAACAAACTAGACAGAGAGCTTCAAGTAGAACGAAAGGTACACTTGTAAACGCAGGTTAGGTTTCCTTGGATTATAAACATGTGTTAAAGGATTGTGCAACATATCAATTCAACAGATTCATAGCGTAGTGGGTATCCTCAGATTTTTAAAATAGTTATACCTATCTTTGTTGGAATGGTTTTCCTGCACCGCAGACACTGGATTGGATTGAGGTAGGAGTTCCTCATACAAGCAACGCAAACTGGTGGCGCTTCATGTGACAAATCATACAAACAATTCTGTAAACACAGGTTTGTTTTGGCAACTACAATACAAAGAACGAGGTGACCATGATGGTCCTAAAATGCTTACATGATTTAATAAATATGTATATAAGCAAAACGACCTCCACAATCTAGTGGTCATGATTCCGATATCAAAGGTAACCAAAGGAACATAATTATGTGCCAAATAATTTTCAAATCAGGCCAGAATTTCTGTACAAGACGATGGTTCAAAGTTATACTATATAAATAAACAAAAGGGTCATAAGGCCCTGGATCGCTCACCTGAGAATGGACTTTTTAAGACTTAACTCTTTCAGCGCAAATGGCAATATCATCAAGACAAACTTTCTGACAAAATTACAAGCTGCTCAAGTAAAAAATGCAATCTCTTTAGTCTTAACAAGATTTTTATATAATATGGCATAGTGACCTAGTGTTTGACCTGACCAAACTCATATTCGAAGTTAACCTAGATATCTCCAAGACAAATATTCTGCTAAGATTCAACATGCTCAAGCCAAAAATGAGGTTTCCAGAGTGTTAACCAGATTTTCTTATTATTAGTTTTTGATCGGACATTACCCATAATTGAACCTCCGCCTAGATAATATGAGGACAAACCTTTTACAAAGTTTCAACTTGCTTAAATTTGCTCAAAATGCGGTTCTAGAGTGTTAAAAAGATTTTCCTTAAATTACGCCTAGTGATCTAGATTTGTACTGAACTTAATCTATATTCAAACTTGGCCTAGGTATCATTAGACACACATTCTGAAACAGTTTCAAGCCAAGAATGTGGCTTCCAGAGTGCTTACAAGATTTTCTCTCAATTTGGCCTAGTGACATAGTTTTTAACCGGCTTTGACCTATATTCGAACTTGGCCTAGATATCACTAAGACAAACATCCTACATAGTTTAAAAATGTTCAAGCCAAAAATGTAGCTTCTGTCGTGTCGTGGCACAAATGCGTCGTGGGTTCGTTGTGACCCCTTTGAACTAAATTATTCGTTAACAAATGAATCACGTGAACGGTTTGTTTTAAAAATACACCCAATTCATTCATAACATATTCAAGCTTCACTCAGTTTTTGATTTATATCCCAAATTACATATTTACCGTCGATATATAGTGTCAAGTTTATTATCAAGTTACTTAAGAGTTGTTTATATTATTTATTTTTTGATAGAGTTATTTCAGGTCTCTTTGGTTGATAAGTTGTATAGGCATCATAGTAGTTAATAGGAATCATTATCAATAGGCATTGATAAGGTGTTTTCCTATAAAATCAACACTTAATGAATACATGTACAATCAACTTAGTTAAGTCTAGAGTTCACAAGTAATAACGTGCACAGTTTACACGTGTTCAGATAATAGCATCCTGCCATGGTAGCCGTCATTGCGCACTATTGTTAACGTCTTCTTTTATGACTTAGGGCCCGATCACTTTGTTGACCTCGTCTATGGCGTTTTGCCGCGGGGCTCCCGGCAGGACATTTTTATTTACATTCTCTTGGTCAAAGTCGGCAATGTTGAGGCCGGGATAGCGACCACGAATCAGGTTATATAGCAGTTTGCATTCATAGGTGACTATCTGTGCACGTCTTGATTTTAGTTGTATGGTGTTGAGGAGGACGCTCAAGTGGTGGGCCAGGATTTCAAATGCATTCATGACGCGGCGGGTCCTCAATTTCGGTAGTTGGCTATGCGCTCGTCATGGTCAAGCACCTTTCCTACGTACGACTTTATCATCCAGGGGCGCAGCGGGCACTCGCCGTTCACCACCAGGAAGTATGGAATGTTGTGGTCATCATTTATACGGCTTTCAGTCATAGGAAAGTCCAGTTGGTTCTCTTCAAGGTCGTCCCCCAAGGTCAGTTGTTGAAAATGCCAGCGTCCGATGCAAACCCCTCTGTGCGAACGACCGCCCACAGGAATTTATAGTTGCCGTCAACCACTCCCAGCAGGACTATGGAGAAGTTACCCTTGTAATTGTAGTGGTTAGTGCCGGTGTTCTTAGGTGCATTGATGGCCACATGTTTGCCATCGAGGGGCCCACAACAATGGTGATAATTAAACCGAAGTCAGAAAATGTTTGCCACTTGGCGCCATCCATCAGGCGTGCTGAGGGCACGCATTTTCTCGCAAACGTACTCATCAAAGATGACCTGGGCAAAATCCGGAACAAACCCTGAGATGATGTTATGGGGGACACGGAAAGGATATGCCATGCATCAATAATTGCAACCTGTAGCCATATAGCTCCAGCCAAAACTCAAGAGGGGTGCGGAAGCCTCGCAGTCGGCCCATGGTGAGATGCGAGGGGCGACCCCCAGCAACAGTTTGAATGAACCTCACGAAGTCACCGGCAGATTCCCGCTCCAAGTCTTGCATCAGACTACTATATACTGCCCGAACATCAGGCCCCGCTCGATCAACGGCCGAACCCAACAACGTCTGGGGTTTCACCGATTCCTGCGCTGCTTCCGGACCCGGATCAACGCCAACAACACTATATAATGCTCAAACCAGGCGTAGTCGCTCAGCTGGAATAGCCATCCCTTCTCAGCAAAGAAAGACAGGTTATAATTATAAGCATTCATTCGCCCGAACTATATACACCTTAAAAAATGAAAATATGTTGAAAGACTAACGCAATACTAACACACGACTTCCAATGTTGTGCGAGCATTTTAAGAAATATATTAATCGTGAGGCAATCTTGCAACTGTCTCACGACTAGCTTGCGACAGTCGTGAGACAGTCGTAGAACAGACGTCCTCTTCTGGTACACACGACAATATATCTAACACACGCAAGTCGAAAGACTGCCGTAGCGCATACTCACGATAGCTACAAGACTTACATACCACCAAGAATCATCGAGCAAAATAGGTGCATGTCCAATTTTGCCATACGACTGCAAGTTGATGTCACGATGCTAAACATTTCTTGCGACGACCCTCGATGATCCACGATTCGCCCCAATTTGCTGTCGTGTCGTGGCACAAATGCGTCGTGGGTTCGTTGTGACCAAGGCTTAAGACGCCAAGGGTATCACAATAACTCTTGGAAAAGCCGATGAGCTAAACAACTATATTGGTGTACTGATAATACTGAGACATAAGGTATGTGTGTCCTTGTGATACAACATTCCAGTTGTACCAAATATGCGGAAGTTGTGACTTTAATGCTGTTCATTAGCCCAATTTGTCCACTCAAAAGCATTATTTGTCCACATTGCCCAGATATTTAAGGCCTACATTTAGCAGGCTCACCATTGGTCATCATGTCATATGTACACGTTTTGATGTTTAAAGCGGGCTATTAATGGTATTCATATAGCGTTTCTAATTTATGTAGTCATATTCATTATTAAAAGTGGATCAACACACAATCCATGCAGAAAATGTTGATTTGACACGTTTCCACTGCAACTTGTTGTATGTTTGAACCTCTGTTCGGCCACTCATTTAATCAATACGATACTTGACAAAATACATTGTGATTTAACTGCATTCGGACCGCGGCAAAATATTAAATACCAGATGTTGGTGTCCACAACGAATTGTAGAGGGCGAACGACGGACAAGAATGATCCCAATTTTCAGTTGACCTAGACCATGTTGTTCTCATGCGAGCTACAAATCATTGAAGCCAAATTGGAGTGGCGGTAATCGTATAAAGGGATATATTACGGCATATAGACATGATATATTAAACATATTATCCAACAAACGACAAACGTAACTATTGGAAACTGGAAGTGAGACAATTACGGTGTATTTTAATCATTAACACTTACGGATTGACTCTTATTTGTCGTGCGTTCATGCAGTATGAACGCTCGGCCGCCATTTTGCAAATCCATATTATGAGGTAAACAACATATTAAACTGATATAATATTCTTGTGAATTCTTACTGTGTTAATTATATGCTTAAAGATACATACCAGTTTTGTTTAGCATGCACACAGAGCATTTTGTATCTCCCAATGCTTCAGTTTTAATTTCTTGATTAAATTTTTCAAGAATAACCTGTGTGGGTATAAACAAATTATGATTTGATCATTAAGATAATATATTTACATATATTGCCTTTTAGGCTTGTATTGTGGCAGTCGTTATCAGTTAATTCTGCATAAATTACCATATTTGCTAGTTTTTCTGCTTGTATTAATTGTCATATATGCCTTGTTCTTTAGGCTTAACTATGTGCATGCATTGTACGTTACGCTATTAACTTTGTATATTTGCATGCATTGTACGTTACGCTATTAACTTTGTATATTTGCATGCATTGTACGTTACGCTATTAACTTTGTATATTT